>CM061159.1:16395149-16675149 GCA_030710495.1 Labroides dimidiatus
CGACAAAGAAAGAACTCATGAATGTTTAAGTTATGAGTAATGTGTTAACATGAATTAGCGATTTCTCGGTCATTATGGTTTCTTTGTTTTGTTCATGTTTTCTTCATGTGTGCAGTTATTGGTTCTTGGTTAAAAAAATATGACATGTCTTAGATTTTGCTGAGCACAAAGTGTCCAAATCATGTTTTACTGAGTGTTACACCACCATGACTTCATTGTGTTTGTTGCTCTTTAAGTAATCGTGGTGACCTTGTATTTCCCAGACAGGAACTTCTAGTTTTAAAATATGAAGCTAAGGCTGAAGTGTTAAACGCTGCAGTTCACTGAGTGTCCACTTGAGGCCGGCTGCACAGACACCAGAAGCTACATACACATCCATTCAAAAAAGCTGATCTTTGCAGCAAAATCAAACGTTTACAGCCTGGTTCAAAAATGATTTTGTTCTGTATGGAGATTATTTATTAAATAGCACACACTGTGTAGTGAGTGAGTTTTTTCACAACTAGTATTTTTTTAAGTTATTAAACTTGTGGTTTTTGTATGATTGAGAGCAAAGTTGACCTGAGTGTCAGGTGGGCGTACTGCTGTTGTTAGCAAAGTGGACTCAAGCTAGCTTGACTGAAGTTAGATTGAGTTCATCATGTTAACATGGCACTGGATGATGATTCATAACTCTGCCTCGGAAACAACTGGTGGCATCACAGAAACTACATCCATGTATTATTCACTCTATAGTCATTCCTTTAACCCTGATGAGTTACATTTTTAAATGTTATTCCTATTACTGAATGAGCTATAACTTATGTAGAAAGCCTGGAAGGAAATTGAGGCCGACTTCATCCTAAAGGCAACAAATAAGTCATGACAATGTTTTATTTTTATAACTACACAGAATATTTCCTTTTAAAGAAGACAAACATTAATAACTCTGAGATGATGATGACTGACAAGTTGTTGCATAAATCAGTAAGTTTTTATTGCAACGAGTTCTACACATGAATTCTTCTACATTCCTGATGGTGAGTGAAGCTCTACGGGACTTCTTTTCAACATGAAGCTGTTACTGAATTCATGATCATTCACAGCCTTTACTTCTAAGTAACCCCCCCAAAAAATTAAAAAAGTGTATGTGAATAGTTCCTGTTCGGTTTTTTATTTTTTTTTTTCTTTTAAGTCGAGTTAAGAGACGATGTACAGTACAATGTTTCACATGCTAACCTTCTTTTAAAGACATATCAAACATGCCAAATAACTGACTGTACGTGTAATAACTGTGTAATTTTGTGACATAGCTGAACCAATGTGCTGATTTGTTAAAAGAATAAAAGTCAAATGATACATTTCCATGTCTAATGATGACAAAAGCGTATTGACTCAGAAATGGCCTTTGTTTTAACTTATACATTTACACATTTTCTTTTTTTAAACACCTGAAAATTTGAATAAATCCTGACTGGGTTGGGACTGCTGCTGATTAGAAGTTTAATGTCAATTTTTATTGCAAATTGGTGAGTTACTTGCTAACAGACATTTAAACACATGCTAAAATTTACAGCCTCACTATGAGTTGGACTTTAATTAGCATGAATGGGAAACTGAATGTCATCGAAGCTGTAAATAAACGAGGAGGCATTGTTGGCATCCAAAGCTAGGACTCTTTTTTTTTTTTTCTTACCTCTGACTGACAGAGGTGATTAAAGGGTCTTTGGGCTTCTGCATCCGAAATGACACCAGTGTGGCAGGAACAAGTTTCAGTGGTACAAGAAAAAAGAAATTGAGGCAGTAACGGAAACTGGCATCAGTCTGCAATTTAATTATAAAAAGTACAGCATGTGTGCTCAGGGCTTTTGTTTCGTATGTTTGTATTCAGCCAACTGTCTACAAAGTTAAGCTATGCTTCATTAAACCCCCTGAGGAAAAGTTATGTTCTGCATTTTCCCCGTTCACACTCTTCAGGAGCAGTGGGCAGCCATCAAAAACTCGAGTCCTGAGGCCAAAGCCTGAAAGAAGCGTATCAGTGGTTTGCATGTTTTAGCCCGTTAACTACAAATCGTGTTTACTTTAAATCCAAGCTTAACATTTTGCTTTTATAAATGCTTTCAGAAACGACTTTTCCCCATAGTCCTGGATACCACTGCACTCAAATCGTTTCTCTGAGAGAAAATCAATCAAACAGAACTCTCAAATAGACTCTAGCTGTGTGGTCGACCTCGATGCACATTAAGACATCTTCTTTTATTGTAGACTCACTCTAACTGACTTTATTGCCACAGAATAATAATCAAATAGTTACAAAATGAGTCATCATAACAGAAGGCCTGTACAGGCTTTACAAACACCATCAGTAATGACCTTCAGTAAGCCATGACTGAGTATATGTGAGTCAGTATGTGGAAAAACCTGACCCTGAAGCTGAAGCTGAAATGAATACAGGCAGTAAGTACTTTTTTTCTAACTACACTACCTTTTTACCTCAACATCTTTTTTGTCTTCATCTTTAGTTTGTTCGGTTTGACAGCATTTGAAAAAATAAAAGGAGACCTAGTAGTTAAAGCTAAAGTTATAGTTATAGTTATAGTTATATACTTCAAGTTTTGTTCTGGAGACAAAGAAGTATCTTCATTAGGTTTTTAAAAGTGACAAGTTTCCACATCTAAAAGTCGCCAATTGCAGCTGTGTGATTCAGGAAAGTTACACAATGTAGTTTCCTTAATATGCTGATAAACTTCAAACACTTATCTTTACATTAATTTAAAACTACAATCAAAAACTACTCTGATTTATTTAAGAAACTGCAATTGTCCTGTTTGCAGTTAAGTCGCTTTTTTGTCCTCTGGAATAAACAGTGAGTTTTAAATAAAAGCTGAATGTATGGATCAGAAACCAGCAGCTGTTTAAGACAGGAAATGTAACAACAATAAAAAACTTTAAAGCTAAAACTTTCTAATGACTCTGTTTTAGGGCTAAATAACAACTTAACCCACATCTCAGCTCTGTGCAGGTTCAAACCGGGGACTGTCTCTCTGGGAGGGGACAGTAATCACAACCGTGGGCCCCAGGAGGCTCTTCAGCTGCCTAACAGCACCCGTCCTCATAATATTAAAGATAAGCACTTATGTTAATGTGTTTAATAATTAAGTTAATCAGTGCATTCATTTGCAGATAATCCTGTGTCAACATACAGTAATTGTTTCGCATATTACATGTAATGTATTAATATGAACTCAAGCATGAACTCTTAAAGCAAAAAGGAAAATTAGGTTTTCTTATTAATATGATAATTTGTGCAGCAAGAAACTCCATAGTATAAATAGATCAGCCTCTTAGTTTTTCTGCAGCTTTTCATATTAATGTATGTTCTTGTGTTTTTTTTCCCTCAAGATTTATCCTCACACAGCTGCAGATTCACAGACTTAACACAAGATTAACCTGAAATAGGCAAATGAAAATAGGTCTTAATTCTATAATCTTATAAAGTAGACCTGTTTAGAATTTTAAAGACAATAGTTCATCTTGTTGAGGACTGTACGTACACCTACAGGATGTTCTGGCATAATTTGTCCAGTGACCATTTCTCCCAGAGGAGAATAGTACACAAACACCTGAACCGAGTTTGAAACTTCCCTGAACAGTCTCTCTGCACTGAGCAGAAAACGTTTCAGTAAAAGCCTGGTGTGCCACATTGTCTCTTTCCTGTGATACACCGTATGATTTAGAGCTGAGTGGGAAAAACAGGATAAAATGAAAATAACTGTGTGGCAGACTCACTCTCTGTTCTCTGTATTAAAGTCAGCAGTCACGCAGCAAGTAGAAAATGCTTTAGTGCTCAAGAGAAGGTTTTTATATTTCACTCAGAGG
Source organism: Labroides dimidiatus (assembly GCA_030710495.1). NCBI lineage: Eukaryota > Metazoa > Chordata > Actinopteri > Labriformes > Labridae > Labroides > Labroides dimidiatus. The sequence goes on from CM061159.1 coordinate 16,399,008, forward strand.
AAGAAGTTTTTTGAGCCGTGAGCCGAGCACTGTCGTTCTATGTTATAAAATAACACTTGTACTCCTTATTGTAAAATTTTATCAACATAAACAGCTCTCGACAAATTTATATCTTTGGAAAGCATCCTGAGATAACATTTGTTATGATTTATAGATAAAGATTGATCAACTGATTGATCAACTGATTGATCGATCGATTGATTGATTGATTGATTGATTAAATACCTAAGTTTTCTTTGCATTATTTTAAGTTTGTCAGTAAATGGTTTCTCCACCAGTTCCAGCAGCCATATTTAACTGTTAACCTGGCAAAAATTATTCTCTGTAAACAGATACAATAATTAACTTTTTTTTCAGTAAGAAAAACATTGGATTCAGAGAGTACAACATGTTTCAGGTACTTTAAATATTTGATTCCTCTTGCTCTCTAAATGAGTGCAACAAAACCCTTCAGCAGTTAAAGCACTTTGGTGGAACAGAAGAAAGATTATGGATTTAATCTAATTTGAATAGACATACTGTGCCTCAAGTCTTTGTGGACTTCTCCATGATTCTCTTCAGCACTGCCAAATATTAAAATGTTAACTATACTGTATCCACCCTAAGCAGATAGCTACTGTATGTAAGGGTCACCACCTGAGGGCACTTTAAATAACTTGAAAATGCCCTCTCTTGCCCTTGATGCCTTTCTGGGGTTGAGGTTTAAAGAAGTTCTGTCTGGAAGCCCTTCATAACTGTTACCACAGATTTACACATATTGATTGCGCACTGTGGTTTTCGACATCTGCCAATTGACCTAAGCCACGCCCCTCAGCACTTACTTGGTCAAACAGTGAAGTGCCAGGCGCTATGGCAGGTGTCACAGTAGGAGACATTTTGCAGGACATCATTGATGATTTTTCAAGACAGAAAGATCACATATCATCTAAAAGGCACCAGAAGGGTCTAAACTATGCACTGAAGGGATATATTAATCATCTTATTGTTGAGAAGGTCAATTAAAAACCTTCAGTTACAACCCAGAACTTACTGGTCCCAGTACAAACATGATAAACTGCATCTTGTTACCATCAGCATCTCAAACAACAAGGTAGAGGATCAGCATTGGTCATGAGAAAAATATAACAGCCTTTTCACCATCTTTACCAAAAGTTTCTCTGTTAGTTTACTGCTACAGTGTTTACATTGAATCATTCAGCAGAACGTTTGTCAACCTTTGGTATCTGGGCTATTACAGGTAAGCTAATGAAGCCAAGCTCCAGGAGCTAACATTAGTTTAATAAGAGCCCTTTGGACAATAGCTAACAACGATGGACGATCACCAAAGTATAAAAAATAGAACAAAACAACCCAGCTAGGAGCTAACACTAGGCTAACGTTGGCTATCGTTAGAGAAAATCCAACTGTCCGTCAGACTGCTGTGGCAGTTTTGGTGTTAAAGATAACTTTATATTTCTTTACAGCAAAATGACAATATGTTGCCTCACATTCGATGTCGACTTACCTTAGAACAGACGTAAACATCCTTGTTAATTTTAGTCATCCAAAGAACACACTTTTTCTCTGTTGTGATGTGACTTAGGAAAAAGTAAAAAATACACTCCATCGCTCATCCTTTCAGGATACCTTCTGTTGGAGTTGCATGTACACCATTAACCCCTTTGACCATTTTCAAGCTTAAAATCTTAGAAAAACCTCATATAAATGAACAAATACTGAATGTCCAAGTGTATGGGATTGCTATATGCACTGTGATTGGCTCATCTCGTTAAGGGCAGGACTTAGCCATAGGTCAATTCACAATGGATTTTTCTCTGTAGTGGAGTGTGGTGCGCTCCATAACAGCTGGATACGCAAGATCATAAGATCACAGGAAAACCACATGTTCTTGTGGGAATCACACACATGACAACATACTTGCTTGATAATTAATTAGTGTGTTTAACTCACCTGACCCTCCCAAAACTTTAGCAATTTCAGTCCATGCCTTCTCCTCTCTGTTAGTGTCCTTACATAAATAGAATGTATTGTGAAGTGAATGTGTTGCTGATTTGAGCGGTTTAATGGCAGATTCAGAGATGTCTACATATACAAATATAAATTGATTTGAAAATCAGCACACATTTAGAATTGTCATCCATCATGGTTACTATTTTGTCCATGTTTAGAAACCTGAGAAAGCAAAATACCCTTTCTTTAATCACAAGTTTCTCTGTGCTGGTGCTCCTTGGCATATTAGAGATGCCTTTTTTTACTCTTTTGTCCCTGCTCTTCAAACAGCTGGAGTACCTTGCTGCACTCAAGAACAATTAAATAACTTATTTAGTAACAGAACTTCGAAACCAGTCAGTAAGCTTCTGTTTTGCCCTCCAGCCTGTTTTAGATCAGCCTGCAGTCCTTTTGGATTTCCGTCTTTTGTGACTGAGTATGAAGAGTTAAACTCTGTTGGTGTTATGCATTCAGAAATAAAGAAAATCCTGGTGTGTTCTACAATTTACAATTTCATTTAGCAGATACTTTAGTCCAAAGTGAAGTTGTTGTGAAGGTAAAAGCTGAAGTCTAACAGCCGAATGTTCTACTAAATGTGATCTGTCGGACTTGTTAAGTCCTGCAAGAATGTAAATGTACATTAATTAATATGTGCCAAAATCTACTGAGTATTTACAAATGACTTTGTGGAAATAAAAGAGGCATATTTTCAACAAGCAGATGCCCCGATGTGAAAAATGATCTCCAGTTGGTCAAGTGTCTGTAACCTTTAATCATCAAAACAGAACCTGAATGACTCCACTGATTAGCACACCTTGAACCACACAGGGTGAACTAATCAGCGAAAGTAAAAGTGATGCTTGTTATGTTGTTTGAAGAAATTCAATCCGTTTTCTTTTCATGCTGAGAGTCATGCTCCTTTCTTTATCTGGCATGAAATTTACCTTATAGCCGTGTTTTCTTTCTTTGTGTGTATGTTGCACATTTTCTGTTACCGTGATGTTGTGAAAATGCAGTTTACTTTGTTAGTTTCCAATTTGGTGTTTGCTTCAGGCTTACAGCCTTTCTGCAATGTGTGATGTGATGACAGTTTGTGGACTACAGCGACATGTTGTTTTCAGACTATCGTTTAATAGGGCCTCCTCGGGTTATGTCAAGGAATAGTTTGACATTTTGCTCGGCTGAGAACGGGCTCAGGAAATTAAACTTTAATGTCTTTATGCTGAATTACAATGTAAGACCAACAGCCTGTTAGCTTAGCTTAGCACATAGAGGTTGGTGTATACTGCTCTGTTTTAGTCCATTCCCAACAACAGAAAAATCAAAGGATCATCATATCAAGTTACCTGTTCATCCCTCCTCACTTTTCCATAAGCACTTTAAAGGACAGTCAGTGTTGTGTTAATGACTTGTGTTAAAACCATTTACATCCCTGACTGAATGTAACTAGTTCATGTGTATCTTTATGTGAACACCAACCAGTTACACTAATACAAACACACTGCAGGTCACTTTTTTTTTTTTCCATAAAACATGCTGACCCTCTTTGTCCCTCCTGTTGACACGCCTCCCACCTTTGTCATTCAGCTGTTGTCACCTCTATTCAGCTGACGTCTCTACACCTGCTGGTGTGAGTGGAGCTTATTGAGAGATAACACAGCAAACAGTTACAATACACAAGAAGGGGCACGTTTTAAATTAAAATAAGGTATGTGTAATAATCCGTTTGGACTGATCTTATTCCTTGGGCATGTTTCTTTATTTTCGAATTCCAGACCTGGAAAAAGAACAATGTAACTATGACAGAGGACTTAATGCAGAGATTTTGCAATGTTGGCATATTTTATTGCCTCATCAGATAATAGATCCTCACTGGTTTAAATTAAAGACAAGGCTCAAAGAATATGAGTGCAGTGAAGTTTTATGGTCTGCAGTCTTTCTCTGCAGAAATGACAAGTCATCCACCTGAACCAGCACTACCTGTGGAGCAGATTCCTTTCAGAAAAGTAAAGAGTAATTATTTTCATCCACGTGTGTGAGACCTTTGATTGTAATGTGCTTTGACATTTTGTAAAGAAAACAGGCCCACTCATATTTTAGTGATTGCATGTGAATGAGAGGGAAAAATACTTGATGCGGTGTGACTTGGAAGGGGGCTGACTCAGTGAGAGGAGAGAAAACAACATCACTTGTCACCTGTTGACTCTGACTGTGGAGTCAAGCATTAACAAGAAAAATCTGGAGACACGTGATCAGCTTTCTGTAAACATGATAAGCTTTCTATACTCTATTGACTCTATAACAGGTAATGGCTGTGAATTTTCCTAAAAATCTAGATGGACTTCTGCAAAGTAATTCATCAAGTTGTATATCCTGGTTTCTGGTCAAAGAATAAAACTCAGTGAATAACTAAAACTTTTAAAGCATTTCTTGTGAGCAAAACTGAGAAGGAATCTTTTATTGATAATTCAAGGCTTTCATTGCAACCCTCTGACATCTCTGACTGTGCTGTAATTTTGTTTTGTTCATACTGTTGCACAACTTAAGACCAGATCAAAAAGCATTAAAAAAAAATCTGTTCTTTAAAAAAATGCCCAGTAAATCCAACATGAAACAACTTCTGATGATGATAAAGACAGCATGTTTTTTAGAAGCCTGTAACTTTCCACAAGTGCCAACTGAGTGACTGTCAGTGCTGAAAACAGAAGGTGTGCGGTCCCTTGAGCATTCATTTAAGCCCGGCTGCGAAAGTTTAGGAAAGCAAAGCTTTACAACAAAATAAAAGATGCATACATGTACCATGTTGATGTAACCTATTTGTTTGTGCCAAGCAGCAACCTTTAATTTTGAAATTTGAAACCACTGTGAAAGTGTTAAAATATGTAGTTCATCGATCGTCCTCTTTGAGCTGACTGCAGAAGCATCCAAAATCACATCCACAGCAGAAAGATGATTTTTAGAGAAATAATAAACGTTTACAGCCTGCTTAGAAAAACTTTTTTTCTGAATGGCCCATTTCCCTTTAGGCACACACTGTATTATTGGCAAATTTTTAAAAACCTTTTGCTTTTTAAGTTATTAAACTTACAAGTTTTGTCTTGGCTGACAAGCAGGCTTGCTGTAGCTGTTGAAGAGGTGCCTAAAGGCCTGGCTTCGCTCTGGTCAACTGCAAGTTAGGTTGAGTCAGTATTTCTAATATGTTGAGCTCCAATGATAAGCTTGAAAACACTTATTATGCATTGTTTATAAAATATAAACCATAAGTTATTCATAAATTTGCATAATAAGGTGCACATCTGAGTTGATTTACAGGTGGATAGATTATAGCAGGCTGAAAAACCTAGGCTTTACTTCTTTGTCCCAAGGCTGACTAAAAGCCACCCGCAAGCTTAGAAACTCCTCTTCAGAAACCACATAACTGGGACTATATCAATGTTTTATTCAGTAGAGCTTTTCGGATCAACTTTCAGCTCACATGCAACAAAGAGAAGAAGTAGAATATTATCACACTTTCACAATCTCATATTTCAGTTCCACACATCCAATTTTTCCCATTAGCTTGTTCTCATCTCTGCAAGCAAACTGTGTTCATCTCATCCTATCTTTTCATTATTCACACAGCTCTCAAGTCTGACTGAGTTGTTACACAGCACTTTATCTTATTACACCAGTGAATGAAGCCTCTGAGGCAGCATTGGAATGGTACTGTTACGGCACACATTTAAACAGCAGACCACGTGCGTAAAAACTGCTTGGCACTGAATGTAAGTGTTACATCTATGCTGAAACATCACTTTTCCAGTTTAAGTGCATGTCTTCATATGATGGGTTTGATGCTACAAAATCAGTGGTATTGATTGTGTTGTTGGGACAAGTTTACATGTCTGAGTTGTTAGTGCGCTTGAAGTTGGTTTGAGGGTTCAAAAATGTTGGGTTTGAAAGGCAGCAGTAATACTTAGGTAGTGTAGCTAAAGGTTACAAAAGGCATTGACTTTATTTTGACTAGATTCTTTGCCTCCTACAAAATACTACAGAGCACTGTCGTGACTTCAGTGAAGTGAGTACCACAGAGTCACATTTTGAGAGAGAGGGGCTGTTTCCTTTGTTCTCCTGGGCATTAAAGGAGGGCTTTAGTGTAGGTGTGAATGACAGTGTAGATATGTTTTTAGACCCTACAGCTGCCATATGTACTGAGTTAAAACAACAGCAGTCAGCTTGCTAACATTTGTTAGATAATGTTAGCTAAGTACAAATTAGCTTAACTAGCTTTAGCTAAATTGTATTTTGACTTTCACTCTGCTTCTTGGGTTTTCTCCTCTATATTTCTGTAGGCACTGGTACGCAGTTACATTGTAACATTGCAGAACTGGCAGAGAATCAAAGGATCCCAAAAAGATGCAGGTTGTATTCGGCGGAGGAATAAACTGCAGGTGGGATAGTCTCTCTCAAAGTGTAGTATGTTACAGAATTGGTATTGGAACTCACCTAAATACAGTCCACTCTGGAGTTGGACAGCTTAACTTGAGGTGAGAGGACTTAGTCAAATTGTAAATTCTCAGCTCCTCAGAATTTTTCTTCAAGACTTTTACACAGTGGGTTTATAATATAACAATTTTTACCCTTAAAAAGTGTGAAGGAAAGGCTATGGTTAGATGAATATTAGCTAGCTAGCTAGTTGTTACACGGTTTTTAGCCTTCAAATTGGTTGTTAGCAAGAAATTCCAGTTGTAGTTGGTTGTCACAAATGTAGATGAATATGTTAGACAGTAGGCTTGACTACTGAGGTGTTTCCCATTTATGTTCCTCTCATTTTGTGTTAAGAAGTTATGTATTGTTAACTTGTCAATGCAAACTTTCAAATTTAAAACAACATTGTGACAAACAACCCCATAGTGTGTGACAACCATCCCTATGATGAGATTGGTTGTCATAATGTGTCAGTGTGTCTTTGATAGTTAATTACCTCTCTTTTACAATGAGTTAGAACAATGAGAGAGATACACGTTTCAAGCCAACACTGTAAGCTTCAGCTTAATGAAGGAATGACGACTGAAAGATGTTTTGATGATGAGCAATTCACACTAGAGTAAAAAGTGTGACAACTAACCCTGTTCTCCCCTACTTATATGAATATGAATATTAGCATTAAGTCACAATTCTGGGTGGTCAAATAAGAGTTTATTTTATGACAAAATATGAAAGAATTCAGAAATGTCCTTATAGTGTGAGACTCTCTGGCAGTGATATTTTTCAAACATCTCCATTCGTCTAATAGTTCTTCCAGCAGGCACAAACATGGAAACGCTCAATAACACAATGCTCTCTGTAATGGACCCGAAACTGCAGCTTGCATGTAAACAGTTGTAATCTTCCTGGTGTAACTGCTTTACATTTCCAGATTGCCCTACAGTCATAACTATTCTCTGCTAAATATCCGGTATTAAAATGCAGAGACTCTGTATATGCCTGCCAGGTGATGATATACCTCTGCTATAAAGTCAACAGATTTTGGTAAATGGGTTTCCCCAGGACTTCAGAAATGCAGGTTTTGTTTTGGAGACACAAATTTATATGACCGTTTCTTCATCTACCATGGAAGGATTATGTGACGATGCAATAAATTGGACTTTGTGATGGTAGTACATTTATAGGACACGAGCCAATCGGAGTTTATTGACCATATACAGTAGAGCAGCAATGACACGGGTCATTGAAACTGTGGAGTACTGAATGGTTCCAGTGATGTCAGCATAAAGTTGGCTGAAATGTGTGAAATGATTTGGTATAAACCATTTTGATAACTCCATATGAAGAGGAACAGAGGCAGTCTTTGGTCTGGGTGTGGAGCAGATTTAAAGATGGTAGCTGCTCATAAACACAGGAGTTAAATAAAGAAGATTCTCTATTAAATTTCAATTATGCCTCTGTCTATATCTGGCTACACACTGCACTATGAAAAACACCTGAGACTTGATCTGATTAGGGATGGGGACATACAGTAAATCAACAAATGATTGACAGCGTTTTCTTAACACACACATTAAAACCAGTTGACACAAGATTTTTACAATACTGGAGAGTCTGTTTCTCTTTCTCGTGTAGTGTGTCACAACAACCTTAAGATAACTTAACTTTTGATCTTATTTTTAGTAGAAATGAAACAACAACACGCTTTACTGTATGTTCATGGATAGTGGACAGGTAAGAGTTTCAGCATCACTACATGAGAAGGAAAACTCAGCTTACTAATCAGTATATACTTTGACTGACTGCATTTAGCACTGGTTGATACAGTAATGCATTAATCAGGCTTTAAGGCTTTTCTCTTACAGAGAAACCTTGCCTGAGAATGGTTTTGACTCTGCTGATCTATCTATCCATCTATTTATCTATCTATCCGTCCGTCCATCCGTCCATCGCTCTGTCCATTGATCTGTCCGTCCCTCTGTCTATCTATCTAGTTAGTTAGTTAGTGTGTGTCCTCACAGTTCATTCTCTGACCCTGCATTGCTTAAGTTTCCCTTCACAAGCTTCGCTGCCTCATACTGCATTTGTAACCATTTGTTTTCCCCTGTTGGCCCTGTTACCCATGTTGCACCTGCCCTACATTATCCCATCATCCTCTGAGCTCTCTCTGTTCCTGTTGGCCATGTCTCTTTGGTTTCATTTGCATCCTGCTGAAACAAGCCTGAAACTTCGGGTATTAAATCTTTGGATTCCAAAGCTGTCAATTTCATTTTACCCTACTACTAAAATGTCTCAACAAAATTTGATAGATTTATCTCCTCTGCCAACAGAAAACTTTAGTAACCAGGCTTTCACTTCTGAATTTGCTGTTTAGTATTTAAGATTCAACTTTGTAATCTCCTAAACTCTTGCTGATTTTCTGCAGCGAAGAAATCTAAATACCAAATGAATGTCTAAATATATGAAAGCCTCCCAATTAAGAAATGTAATTCATACAGTGAGAGAGCCTGCATTAAAACTTACGACTGACTGAATAAGTGTGCTTTTCTTAATCACAGGTTCGGCTGTTTTTGCAATATCTCCAAGATGCTGGGTAGGGTTCCATTTTGGGGGGGTTTCAGAATATGGTCACCCTAGTTAAATTATTTAACACATTTGCACATTGAAGAGCTTGGAGGCACAAACTATAAAACAAGATGAGGAAAGCTGAGGATATCACATAGGCAGTGAGTGAAAAGTCAGCAAGGGGGAGCTGAGCCTCAGTCAAAACAGCTGCTGGCTCAATAAGTAAAGCTACCCAGAGGAGGAGCAGATGATGATGAGAAGCTGGAGAGAGGAGGATGGTCTCACAATGTGTGTAAGAGAACTGCAACAGACACCTTTTCTGGAACACTGAGGGGCCAAAACAGGGAGTTTGGAAGGTCTGCAACTTATTTTGGGCTAATTTAAGACAACAGTTTTGCAGCTCTTGCAATTGAAGGGAAAATAATGAGTGGAGAGGTTTTTAGAGCAAACTTTTGGAAGAAGTGCTGTTTGCTGGGGAGGTGGTGGAGGGTGGAGGAAATGTTTCTGTGAGAGAGCACATCGTGAGAGACATGAGGCAACAGATGGAGAGAGGGGGCCCTGAGAGGCTGACAGTGAGACTCTAGAGAGAGGAGATGATAGGGGGTGAGAGCCCGCATCCTCTGAATAACTATCAGAACATTATCAGGCAAAGCAATAATGTGCCTTCAGAGGCGGTTCTGGCTAGTTTTATGCCTTTGGTGAACCGCCCCCCAACTCCACCGTTAAACCTCACTGTCATCACCTTTTTATCACTGTCAAACACCTGGAGTTTTTTTTTTTTGTTTGTTTTTTTTTAAACAAAAAATAAATAAATAAATAAATAAATAATACAAAATGTCTAATACTGTGTGTGCCTAAACAAAAGCCTATCCAAAACCGACAATTTTACATAAGTTTTAAGAATCAATGTGAATCTTCCAGTTTAGTATATTGTGTAATGTAGCATATTTTTTCCGTGTCATATTTCAGGTTTGAGATGCAGTATATATGTACATATATATATATATATATATTTATTTATATATATATATAGATAGATAGATAGATAGATAGATAGATAGATAGATAGATAGATAGATAGATAGATAGTTATATAGTTTCATTTCCAGATTTCTTTATCTGGTTGAATATATTACATGACTGGCTCAATAGTATGTTATCCATTTTCTAAAGTTACAACTATAAAGAGCAATTACATTTTGTAAATTAACATGAATGCTGGAGATAATTCATCAGCTACCTGAATAATGCCAGTGATTGAGTTTTTTCTCTGAGCCTGGGGTCTGTGGCTTGAGGACTCTCCTTCTTCTCTGTTTACTTTGCAGCTCAGAGTTCTCTTTTCACTGTGTTATTAGTTGTTTGTATAAGTTTGAGGTGTTGATTGAGTCAGTCTGGTCTACGGAGCATTTCCTGTTTGTCACTCTCGACAAACCACCTTCACCTATCAGGCTTAACATTACTAACATCACATAAATCATACCTATTTTTAACATTTATAATATGTTCATCATTCAGGAGTTTTATTTTTCTAGTGATAAAGTATAAACTACAATATACATTCACATGTAGAAAATTGAGTTTGTAAATGTACATTTTCAACATTTGAACAAGCACTAGAGGGAGAAAATAATTGTATGAAGTGCAAGCTGTTATAGTTTTAATTGCTTTTTTTCAGAGCACTGAAATGATTGAATGAATTGTTATAATTGAAAACAATAAAGAGATAATTTACATTTATGACCTTTGCCATAATGAGGAGAAAATTTATAATGTAAAAATAAGTGTTTTTCCTCTGTATAATATTTACAGTGAGCCCCAAAACACATTTTCCCCACAGTAAAACAAAATCCTCATCAATCTTTTCAGAAATAAAATCACATAGTTGTTGCCAGAAATCCTTTACAACTGGCTAAAACAGGAGTCCTTCTGGAGTTTGGCCATTTTCATCATCTTCAGCTTTCATGCGCAATGAATCTTGGGATATATGAGGCTATGACGGATCTAAGTATTGCCCACTCCACTCTTCCTTGCCTTTTCTTCTGATAGTGACACACTGTAGTACGCATGCCAGGCCTGTAGTTGGTGATAACTGTGGAATTTTTTTGGTAGCCCTCCACTGAAGAAGAGGTGGGCTGAACATCTGGGGTTTATTTTGAATGCATCTTATCTGAGTGCAGAAGTGGTGCAGTCAGCAGATTCAGCAGCACAAGCACAACACGGTAATTCGCCATTGAACTGTTATTGTTGTTGGGTTTGCACATGGCGATTAAAAGTTCCCACAATGAAAGTGTAATGCGTAAAGTGGAGCGTGACGTCAACATTTCCACTAAAATTTATGGCTTCACAAGAACAACAGCTGTCAATCATCATTAAACTTAAAACCTGCTTTTAATGTCTAAGACTATTGAAAAAGTAACTTTTCAGGAAAAATAAAGAAGACTTGAACACGATGCAGCCCAGTAACATCTTCCTATCACCACAGCATACGGATGTGGGAAAAACTTCTGCAAGGTGTTTTTTTTTTTTTTAAGTTTAACCACAGCCCATCTGGAATGAACGGAAAGACAGTTTTTGGCCCTATCATATCATCATGGTGTTGTAAGGAAAGTAAAAGTTGTTTGATTTACTGTTATATTATTTAAAGAAATGACAGACATTCCTCATTAGTGATTGTATAAATGTGTCATTATGCCTCATCATCAGGCAATTTGCACTCTCAGAGACTATGAGCAAGCTTAATGTATTGTCTTAAAATAAAGTAAGATAGTGAGAGCAAGGGAGGAGGCGGGGGAAGAAAACGAAGATGAAGTGTTTGATGTATGTCTCAGGAACAAGAGTGGCCTTAATGATAAAACACTGCCAATGAATAAGTCTGCCAGTGGACAGGGCAGGCCTGTCAGCGTAAGCATAAAAGGTGATGAGTGAGAGCTTTGTGCTGTTAAACCTTCATGCTCCAAGACACACAGTGCTGGAGACACAGCCGAGGTCTGTGCATATGAAACATGGACATAATTAAAAGCTGGTATATAGTGGCAGTGACTGTTCTAAAATCACTTTTTTTCAGTAAACTGTAAACGAGAGTTTACCAATAACAATCAAAGCCTTCAATCTCTGTTCATGGTTTTATCAAAAGTATCAAGTAACTGTTATTTTTCAACAGCCTCAAGTAGAGAAGAAAGGACTAATTTTAGAAGTTTATTTGCTGGATAAAACTTTACAACCCGATTTCAACACTACAGATTGTAAAAATGACACTTTCATTGCCGTGTTACCTCATGAGTAAAGTATGCAACTGACTGTGGCAGCCCACTTACATTAAGATTCATGTTACAGTTACTTAGCGATGTTACATTTACAATAAAACAATAAATAGCACAATTACAACCCCAATTCCAAAGAAGTTGGGATGTTGTGTAAAATGGGAATAAAAACAGAATACAATGATTTGCAAATCCTTTTACACCTATATTTAACAGAATGCACTAGGAAGACAAGATATTTATTGTTCAAACTCATAAACTTTATTGTTTTGGGCAAATATTAACTGATTCTGAATTTGATATGAAACTCTGACTCAAAAAGCTTTCCCCTCAGAAACCCATGAAGATCAATGAAAGTAAATGTAAGATCCTGAAATCAAACATACGTGTTTAGATTCTTTGTCAGGAAATCTACATCTTGGAAACTACTTGACTTTCATATTCCTTGTCAGAGTCCAAATCTAAATTAGCCGGCGTAGATATTTTGCTCGAAGCCATGGCTTCATGACCACTTAAAATCAGAATCTGTACCTCTGAGGATGAACTTCACATAACACAATTTTGATCCTGCACCACTATGAACATATCTGCAACTTATCAAAACAAGTTCTGAGTTTAGCCGACAGCCACTTTCATCAGATCCTAAAAAACCTGCTCTGCATAGATTACCATGCCTGATGAGTTCTGTGTTTAAAAAGTCTTTAGATATCTTGTTTTTGCATTTAGTCTGGAATTATGTTAAGGGACTTGTCAACACCTTTTAAGAAACTCTGATAGTTTAACAGAAGATGTCCGACCCCTTTTCCTTATCTGTCAGGATACTGTAAACATCACATATTGCTCATGTCTTATAACAGTACTTTCAAAGACCCGGACATAACCCGGACGGTGCAACAAAGTTTTAGTCACCTAAATCTTAAACGTGTCACTAGAAACGTAACCAAGTACCCACAACAACAACAACAACAACAACAACAACAACAACAACAACAATAATAATAATAATAATAATAATAATAATAATAATAATAATAATAATAATAATAATAATAATAATAAACATGAAATTGACCGTAATGTATTGACAGGAAACTTAGCCATCTATAGACATATTTTCCAGGAGCCAAATTCTCATGAGTTCAGCTCCTGTTACACATCCTGTTCAAGGCAGAACTCACAGGCAGAAGTTTGAAGCTTGTCCAACACCAAGCCGCACAGAGCTTCATGGATGGCATGTTGACTTCTACTCTCATGATTTCTCCTTGAGGTTTAAAATCAACCTTGAGATTTTAAGTGCATACATCACTTCAATATTTTAGTATTCCGCATACGCATGCAAAGACACACACACACACACACACACACACACACACACACACACACACACACACACACACACACACACACACACACACACTCACACAAAAATATACACACAAACGCACATCATCCTTATACATAAAATGAGACTGTTACAGCACAGTAAATGCCAGCTTGAGAGTGTGTCTAATGATGTCACTGCACTTCCTTCTTTCAGGCCAACATATCAGCTCTTTGTTCATCCACATATGATGGCACACCTACCACGAACGAAAAGAAGCAGATCTCAGAGAGTTTGGCACCACCAAACACTTATATGTAGCTGTGTGTATTTGTGTTACATATTAAATAAGGAGTCATCTTAGGGCAGATGTTTGCTGCTTCTTTTAAGTCCTTTGAGAGCATCGGGGCCCATGATCTAACATTAAAAGCCTACAGTCCAGTAGGTTGAGTTATACACAAAAGCACTCCTTCTCTTTTGAAACAAGCACAATGGCAGACCCTTTTAAAAAACTTTGCTTTGCGGGTATTTTTTGCAACTTAATGGATTCATCTCTGGTCCTCTGCACTGAGCAAGATAGACTGGAGAGAACACAACAAAATGTCTGGGAAAGTGGAGAATTACGAGGGGATGAAGGGATATAAGTGGGAGTGAAAGAGAGGAAGGAGAAATTGAGATGGGATATCTCAGAGGTAAAGATACAGCCAAGGGCCTCAGAGCTGTAAATCCTCCTTTTCTTGAAGAGATGTGGGTTTTTATCTCCTTTCTCCCTCATCCTCTCCTCTCTTTCCACACCTTTGCCCTCCGTGATCTTAAACACATAAACAGACTTGAACATAATTGCACAAACTTCTACGTCACCGTCAACAACATCCAGCCTGATGTATGAGAACAGAAGCCTCAAAATGATAAAAGAGAGCCCCTGAACAAAACTTACTCACCAGGAAATAATTAGTTGTATTATCTCAGAGTTAATGTCTTTCAGCGACTGCAGCTTTCATTTAACATCTTATTTAGCCATCACTGAAACAACGATGAATACCAAACAACAAATTTTCAGGACATTTTGAGACAATAACTTTCATCTCTTTAATCTTGAATAAAAATGATCAGTCTTTACTGCACCTGCATCAAAAGATGTTCATGCTTAAACCCTCCTGCCAGGTTCAGATTGTTTTATTTTTAAGTTTGGGTATTTAATTAATTTTAAGATTGCACTTTTATTCTTCTGGTTGTACCAATATATTTTGTTTTATCGCAGCAGTTTACTTACCTATTACTTTATTCCATTTTAAGTGATTTGTTTGTCTTTTCTTGTTTTTTTTTTTTTTTTTTTTTGTTTGTTTGTTTTTTCTTTAAGTGGGTTTTATTAGCAACTTGTTAATAGTAGGTATGTCACCCACAAAGTGCCCAAATTACATGGTAGAGCGGACCCAGTCTGCAGTGGTTGAAAGCAGCTATTTCTTTCAATAAAGGAGTCAAGCTCACCGACATCCCCTGTGGGCATTGCACTTACTATTGACAGGTACCTCACACAGTCCCACTTTAAAGAATTGAACAATCACTTTTAGAGAAAAGAGGAGAAAAGAGGAAGTCAAGGTCAGATTTGATTGCAGCTGAATTTCTCCAAAACTACAGCAAGCACAGTTGACGGAGAACAATTTCACTTGTTCAAATTCTAACACCATGTACCAGCAAAAAAGACTGCTGGACTTACAGTGCAATTGTGGTCATGTGTTGGTGAATAAAAACTCAATACTATATGTCAGCTAAAACAATGTCTTCTGAAATTAGAAACCCCCCCCACCAAAAAAACAGAGTGAGGATGAAGAAAACGGATGTCTGCGGCTGTGTGATAGAAAAAGAAAAGCTACAGAAAAGAGAAAAAGTGATGGAAGAATGAGTGGTCAAACTATCTTGTGTTTATTAAATGAAACTGTCACTGAATCAGGACAGTGAAGACAGCGTGTGAGAGCAGATAGAGGGAGTTTGAGAGCAGTGTGTACAGATTAAGAGTGGTATTAATTCTGACCTATAATCTCTCTGCTTCTGTAATTGAGGTCGCACACCAGGGGACGCTGAGTCTGGAGAGTGACTGCCTCTCTGCTTTACTAAGCTCTGAGGAGCGAGCAAACACACATGGAAATGAACTGATGGGACGCAATCCTCCACAGACTTTGTAAAGGCAGAGTTTGTGTTTGGAGACGAAGTGACAGGGACAGCAGGGGACAGAGTGAGGGTAACTTCAGCAAAGTCAAACAGATGTGAGTCCAGTTAATTCAGACACTGGACTGAAATGGAGGCTTGGTTATAGTGGAGGTCAACTGTTTTGTTTATAAGAAATCTGTTTCACAGTTTACAGTCATCAATATTTAATGTGCAGTCATTAATAATTAATTGTTGTTGTTCGTCTTCATTTGTGTGATGAGAAAAAGGAGTTTCATCAGTATTTCTGCCATGATTATGGTCAATGTACTTTTTTGTTGAAAAATAAGTTTTTTATTCTTGTATTTTGTTAGTTTACCATCTGTCAAGGCAGGAAACAAAAAAAATGAACTTTCCTTACACCATCTTTGATTTGAAAACCTAAATGTCACAAAGCAATGTAATTACAGGAGCAAAACTTTTCCTGGGGTTTGGAATTTTGTTGGTCTTTGGTTTTTTTCATAGGTAATTTTTAGTTTATCTCCTGTTTTTTTAATCATTTAACCTTTATTTTACTCTACATTTTGGGTCCTCTTGCTTTGTTTGCTCTCTAAAATGAATAACGCTGTTCAGGTCTGTTAGAGCCTGATATGTAACAAAGACCAGACATGTCATAAAAGAAATGTAACAAAACCTGACATGTAATAATTGGTCAATAATGAATCAAAAGTGCTGAGCCTGAACTGTAAAAACCCCCAAATTTAACAACGTATTGAACCAAAAACATCTTTTTGCATTTTTGCAGGTCAGTTATTAAATTTTAGGTTTTATTACATTTCTTTTAATTACATTTCAGCCGAGCTCACAAGTTTACATAATCTGAGTTAAACGTGAATGAGCAGCGCAAAAAGATGAATGTCGTGTATGCCACAATATCAACAAAATCTCAAATCTTATCATGTCTGTTATCTGTGGTAGCTTTTATTGACTTAGAAAAGATATTTAGATTCTGAAAGGACTTCAAAAGTCATATTAAAATAGCGTCATTTTATATATTTCTCTGTTGATAATCCGTGATTTAAAATAAGATATTCAGTGCCAAAATTTATTAGTGGATGACCAAACCAATCAGTGTGATCCCCATGCCAACACTGACCAGCAAAGTTTAACAGCCAGAAGCAAAAGCTTCTCCTTTTTGTTTAAAGAAAATTAATTTTAGGATTTATTTTGTAATAACGGCAGACACTGAAGCTGAACTGTCTAAAAGAAAACACAGAAGAGCAGAAAAAAGCTGGTAGAGCACGGGCTAAGGGTTAACACATGGGTTAAACTGTTTATGATAATATTCATTCCAACCCAAAGAGTCTGTCAATAAAATGAAGAGTGAGGTTATGTTACAGATTGTAGACACCGAGCTGTGAGTAGCCCCAGATATAGCCAGGTACTAAACTGAGTTTACAAATTTGCCTGTTGTCACATTTCTAACAATAGCTCTACGTAACTATAAATAAATACATTACTTCACTGCTTTGCATCCTCAAAAAAAAAAAATTGCTTTCAACAGAGAAAAGTAGTGCTAAAAAGAAGATCAACTCTCCATTCATTTGCTTCCAATGCAAACACGAGCCTTGGCAAGAGTCACCTTCTCCTTTGTGCACAACCAATTCTGGTTAATCCTAACAGCACCTTTTTGGTTTATAAAAACAAAATATTGAAACCTTCTGTTGATTTTAGTTAAATTTCATGTTGTCGTTTTGTGTTACCTGATCGTGTGTTCCATTTGATCCCTAAAATCAGAAATTCTGTGATGTTTATCATTTATTGTTTGTTGGGTATGTCATCTGCTGAAGTCAAAGCAACCTCCTGAGCTTGAACTTGAAATCCAAGAAGGCTTCTCCCTGCACCAACAGTAAAAAGAAGAAGAAAAAAAACACGCTTTTAATGGTGCTTATTTTTATCTAGCTCTTGGTCTGTGTAATCAAAACAGTCATACTGATAGTATTCTAAGGGATGTATCTCAGGACATGTCGATGTGTTGCTTTCCTCCACTAACTCTCACATATTGAATTGTTAGGCATAAGCTAACTATGCTAACAACAACAGGAGCTAATGTCTAAATATTTTTTTGTTACAATCCAGGTTTAACATCATAATCAGCTTTAACATCTAACTCCTGAGGTAAAAAGCAAATGCACCATTACTTCACCACAGGTACGCAGCAGTGCATTTTGGGTCTGTTTTACAAATGTATCCTAACTCAAAGTTACATTAAAAGTCAAACACAGCTTTTTACATTTTCAGAAAAGCTGTTTTTTTTGCCCTGAGAGAGTGTTTGAGATCAAGCAGCTGTAAGGCATACAAACACATTTCTTTAGTGTAGGGAGAGCAGAACTCTTCAGTAACCCCTGACACTTCCCATTATAAAGACTTCACAATGAAACATGAATAAAAATAAAACTTCTCAGGCTACTTAAACTGTCTACTTTTTAAACAGCTCTACCAAACCCAGTGCGTTTGTGGTTTCAGGCCATCGATCCCTCTCTCTCTGTCTCTATTCTCAGTTTCTCATCCGCCAAACTTCACTCTTCTATTCACTCTGTTCTTCTGCATCTAAGATCAATATTGTAATAACAGGAGGGGAGAAAGCCTCATCATAATCAATAAGAGCAACGTATGGCTCGGCAGAGGTAGACAGAGAGAAATCATTCTGGCTAACAGCAGAGCTGAATGTTTCTGACACCTCATTCATTACACTATTGAATAATCCATCGGCTCTGTCATAGCCGCAGAATAAGCTCCTGTGTGAGCACATCTGCAGGCGCTCGCAGCGGTAGGTAGACCTACAGAGAGCTTCATATTCCCTTTGATTGCACAGAAGATTCAGCTGAGTTTAAGAACATATTAATGTCTCCACAGGAGTCTGTAACCGAGCTGGAGCCAAGTCTAAACTCAAGAGTCTCTCAGGTTTCTTAAGCTGCACATCAAAACTGGCCTCAGGAAAGAAGTCTGTGGAGTTTATTACATTACCAAGACAAAACATGACACTTGGATGTTTACGGCCTCAGCACAAAAGCAACATGTTTTCATGATTCCTGGGGAAAACATCCACAGCTGGAAAGCCTTCTCAAGTTGATACAGAACAAGTGGGAGTCAATGATACAGACAATATCTGTCATTGCAGCCTTAAAGGCGTAATACATTTGCCAATATTTTCTCTCCTCAGTACATTACTTCACCTAACGCTTCTTTAAATCAGCAGATTTTCTAAGCGTACCTTGTATAATGACCCTGTGCATCTAAAAGGGCTTATTTAATCATTTTCAACAAAAATAAACAGCAAGACCATGAAAATTTTCCACAGCTCTTTGAACATGTCTCCCAGCTCATTGGTTCATTCAGTCTGTTTTTACAGCTCGGATGTCAACGACATGCAGGAAGTTTGAAGTTACAGCTCTCCGCCCTTCAGAGTACTTTTCCTCACTAGTTTATCCATCCACAGAGAAAGAAATCAGTTCACTAAACTCTAGGGTATGAAAAACATTTCTACACCTTAATGGCTCATCACTTGCCACTTTAACAACAGAGTCCCTGTCTAGGGGGAATTGGGACTCTTTCCTAAGCGTGTACTGTTCTCAGAATAACTCTGACAATGATTTTGCCTGATACCAAGATCAGATAAAAGATATTCCGTACTAATGTCAGAGCTGTAGCAGTTGCCACACATTTCCACTGATATATGACTTCATCCTGAACACAGATGCCGAGGCGGGAAGAGAAACTCTCAGACTGAAGATGCCAAGTCATCAGCTCAGATGCACACATGTCTGACAGGAAAAATGAAACACTTCTTTAGAATCGCTCTCTGCAGGGCCTGAAGGGCCTGTCAGTTGACTTTAGTGCGCTTTAGGCTCCAGGCTAATAATGATGTGCTGCTGGGAATTTGTGTGTATGACAGCTGAGCAGAGAGGGAGGTTTTGATTATATATGGGGTCTGTGCATCAGGAACCTTAGTACCTATCATAAACAAGGTTCAAGTGATGCAAAGGTTGAAGAAGGTAAAGGGAAATTAAAGCTGACAGTCTTCAGACTAGTCAGTGTATTTTAGGATTTAACTTGCAAAAGGGGAACATTTCGTGCCACTGACAAAACAAGTTAACCATATCAATAACAAATGGTGATTGAAATCCAGTTCTATTGAGGACTGTCAGCATTTTTTAAAGGCATGAAAATCAATGTTTAAACTCAATACTTCTGTTTAGTCTTGTGTGCTTATTACATATTGATTAAGCTCAAGCCAAGTCAAACACAGACTGAAGGTGCATTGAGTAACGTTTGGCAGCATTTTACCAAAGCAACATATAAGGAGACAGTGGAGACAGTAAAAGCGGCAGATAGTGGATTTTTTTTCTTTAATATTCCACTGCCTGCTGTATCTGGCATGCCAGACAAACACCCAACTTCCATCGCCAAGCACATCAGCACTGTAATTAAAAAAATGACGAAGCCCTACCTCGAGGATGAAAAAAAAAACTCCAGAGTTCCAGTCAACCTATAATAACCATAGACTGTATAATTAATGGACGTAGTCTCCGCAACGTCACCCGCCTGTATCTGAAACAGATTTTTGAAGCAAACAGCTGGCGGGGCCATATTGGAAATGAGGTGGGCTTTGAGTCTCCACAGTAACAGCCATAGGACGCCCCACAGTCAATGAGCTGAGCTGTGCCTCTGATTGGACAAACTGGCGAGGTTAATATTGTAGAAACTGCTGAGTTAGAAAAAAATTCACACCCGTACAGTGCATGCAGTTAGTGAAATTAGCGATTCAGACAGGAGACATTCTTTGTAACAAGCTGTAAATGTGCTTATTTTGGCCATGAAAATGGCTTTTTTTGGCTTGGTGTGTACGTGACTTCCAGTACATCCGGAGCCAGCGTCAAGCGGACTCTCAAGGAACAGCAGACTTTAGCGCTTCCGCATTGTCTCATATTTTCAGACTGGAGGTTGCCGCTTGATAATAACTCATAAAGCTACTGCTGTCAAGGTTTTTTCAAGAAAATATTTAAATTAATACAAAATAAATTATTTCCTCATCACTAAAAACATGACTGAGAGTGACATTTTATCAAAGAATATTACTTACAGTAGAATAGATAGAGAATTAGACATGTGGCAGTTGCTTTAATAAAAATGAGTGTTCAGGGAAGAAACCCGTCACATCATTCCTTCATATTCTCCAATGACAGATTGCATGGACCACCTCATGGCTCCTTATGTCCCACACAACCCAGTTAATCATTGGGTTATCAAGTGGACCTCCCTCACTGGTGTTTTGGTGAGTTAGGCCAACAACACCCCTGCCCTGTAGGCTGTACAATTTGCCAACTGTACACTCCAAGATTTTCATTGGGGTCAAGAACAAAGAAAATAAAGAGTTTTCTCTTACTTTTAAGTTGTATTAGACTTCTTTTCACTTGTGTTTCAGCAGCTCAGCAGCAGTGGCAGTTTCACACTGAGTTCTGTCTGAACATTTCAGCTGGATAGTTTTTTCTGTATCTGGGACATTTTGATCTTGGTCTTACAGCTGGGGCCATTCAAATTTAAAACATATTGTAATAAATTTGACTGGCTACATCTTCTCTTTGACTGAATACAGTTGTTCTGAGCACTTGATTTTCAAAGACCTTTTACATTATTTTATTACTACTCTTAAGTCCTCAGTAGCCATCACCTACATTACAATGATCCAAATTCTTTCAAAGTTAGCTTTTTAATCACTTCTTCTTAACAGATACATGCACGCAAATACAGCTCAAAATCTCCCTCAGTATGTTGTTTCTAATCCCAGTCTTTACTCTTGACTCTTATGGTGCTATAGCTACACCGTGAGAAATGGTAATGCATGGAGAAGGAAGTCTTTTATTGCTTACTGCTTGCTACACTAAACTACTAAAATGTAAGCGATCAATCCCTGGGGGTAAATCTTTATCAGAGGATAGCCGTTGGGTTTTCAGATTGATGCGGTGCCAACTTGTCAATAAAAGCTGAAGCAAACACAAGCTGCCTAAGAATACATCCAGTTTTATAAAAACTAGCAAACCACATAATGTAAAAAACAAGGACTCAAACCTTAATACACAGAAAAAAAGTGAAATTGATCACTTGTGTGGGCTAATCCAGGATCAGCTGGTAGTTTTACTTGTAAACAAGCTTTAACCATTAGGAGCATGTCCTTTTTGTATTTAACATCTTTAAACCATTAAATGTAACGGAGAATGATTATGAAACATCAGGGAGCCTGTATAGAAGCCACTGTCTGGCCCGCTGGCTGTTGTTTTCAGTCTATTTCACACTAAAAGGAATTCATTAAGATGTTGTGATTCATTTTGATTGAGGGTTGCAAAATTATACTGTGACCACTTTGGGAAATAAAACAAAATTGATGTGAAAACAGCAGCAATAACAACAATTCAGGGCTGAAATTAATCCTTCTATCAGCACCGGAGAGAAGCAGTCACAGTTTCAAGTCAATGAAACATAGCATTGTCTCATGAAAGTCACCGTTCTGTTTGTACTCTGTCATTTCTCCTTTACCGATGTTAGTTTGTCGTCACTTTCTGACACTGTTCTTGAACTATTTAATGTGGTACTGATAAAACAACAATGGATGTCTTTGCATGGCTTTGGTTTTTGTCTCTGTGATGCATTTTTAAGTGTTTTCTACACAGTCACTAAATAAATTAAAACATAACAATAAGGCTATTAACATCCATTAAATGTCTAGTCGGTTGTTTTAATGGAAGAAATGTATTTATTCTCTTTTAATTTTTCAGAGCAGGAAAATACCTTTTTTAACAGATTGGTCTTTTTTCCATTTTTGGTCTTAAATCTCTCATTTTGCATTTCTACTGAAGTTGTGATAAAGGCTTGTTTTAAAACTGTTTTTCTTCAGTGACTGAAATTGTTCCTCTTAATTGTTCCTTTTAATTGTTCCTCCAGAGATAAGTAGTAATAAACCAATAACTATGGAGGGACAGAAACTGAAGAAGAGGCCAAAGATTTCCATCTTCGCAAAAACTAATAAATGAAAAAACTTTTAGTCGCATCAGTTATTTAGATTCCATGTGAGTCACTGCATAGTGAACGTAACTAGTTATAACATTTCTACCAAATAAGAAACAGCTGAATGGAGAAATTATAGTATAGCTGATTCCTTGAACATGACCATGAAAATGATCACTGTCTTCATCAGGTGATTGTAAGTAGCGTTAGCATATGATGAGATAAGATAAAATCGGACTTTATTGATTCCCAAGGGGAACTTAGTCTGCAGCATACAGCAAGTGAAAGTGAAATACCAGTACACTAAAATACAGTACAATGAGTACAATACAATAGGCTTAATTTAACAAGATAAATGAAATGAAAAATGGAATAACCTGGAGTAGACTATACTAGATTTAAATTTACTAAATCAAAAAATTAACAATGGAATTTTTAAAAAATACAACTGATAAATATGAAAATAAATTTATGAATATGAATGTGAATTTGGGATATACAGGCACACAACATAGTTTACCTTCACCTCATCAACCTGACTCATAACGGCGCTCATTCAGTGACTCCTCTTCTTTAATCATTATCCTCCATCTGTGGTATCACAGTGTCTTCACCATGTTGCCATCTTTATTGCACTTTGTCTGCGTCACAAGCTCTTCCTCTCTTTCAGTAATCAGGACTTGTTAAGCTTATTGTATTTCACCAAATAAACATAGCACAAAAGTAAGGCAAATTGTGTAACAATGCTTCTACTGTTATATTGTTTGGAAAAGCAAGTGGAAAAGGGTGCCACATTTGTGGGATGTAGGATGAACAGCAGAGCTGAGTCAGTCAATGTACCCATGAAAAATTTGCCAAATTTTCTCTGCCAATGAAAAACAAAGACTCAACATTAATCTTATGTGGGTATTCTATTTATTTTAAACCTGTTCTTGGAGAATATATTCCTGGGTAGATAATTATTCTATTAGAGTTCATATTCTCCAATGACAGATTGCATGGACCACCTCATGGCTCCTAATGTCTCCTAAACCCAGTGGGTTATCAAGTGGACCTGCAGGCTGTACAATTTGCCAACTGCACACTCCAAGATTTTCATTTCCCAATGATAACATTGCAACTCTGTACTGAAGCAAATGGGTCTGGAGGTCATTAAGCCTTGGTCTCCTCTGTTGTCCAGCTGAACTCCGTCTTTGGCAGGATCAACATGTTTAACCCCTCGGGTGTCCAGACTGCCTCCCCTGTCCTCCCTCCAATCACAGCAGAGAGGAGGATGGTCTTCATCACTTCACACTCTCTGACTAGGAGCTAAAAGTTCAGCCCAGTGGAGGGATGTGTTGATATAATCACTCCAGCTGTTTTTAAGGCCCCTGGATTCGTACTGAAGAGCAGCAGGTGACTTTGAACCATCAAGTGTGATTTTTAAGGCCTTGATACCACAAAACTCTGCCTTTTATAACATGCAGAGAAACATTCTTGAAAACAATACTTTCAAAGATAGTACAGTTTTGGTTGTGAGCTCCAAGAAAGTAGCTGCTTTTGATGAAATAGCATGAGAACTGGGTTGTTTGCTGAGTCAGCAAAAAAAACAAACGAACAAAAAAAAAAAAAAAAAAAAAAAAAAAGAGAAGACGCGGACATCTAACTTTATCAGACAAGCCCATCCTGAACTTTTCTTAATATATAAAATAATCTCTCCCTCACCCACTGGGCGGTATTGTGTCTCCCTTAAGCTTGGATCCTGTACCTCTGTGCAAGATCTCTTTACCTTACTGCCACACTGTTAAATTTAGATCAACAGACATTAGTGTTAATTAACTGAATGTGTTCTCTGCACATCAAAATTGTCCAGGTTTACACAGCCAAGAATTTGAAGTCAAACAGCAGCTTTCCTTATCCTGAACTCAACTTTTATATACTAAACGTTAGATACTTAAAGTTCCATCAGGTGAGTTTCCTGTGTCCTGCTCTTCTGTGACTCTTCTAGGACTTGGGTTATGGTACAAGAGAATCAACCTGGAATCAGATAATGAGGACTCAATTCATCACAGATTTTTTCTTTAGTGACTCAGACTGCAACACTTATGATTTGAGACTCTGCTGGTGGGAGGAGCTGGGTAGGGCAGTCTGTTTGTCCTGCCCAGCTGGATGTGGCCTTCATGAGGCATAAAGGCTGAGCAGCCATGCTTTGTATCTCATCATGCTTTGTGGTTTGACGCATTCATCACCACCATCAAAAACACTTTCACTCATCCAAACACTTCAGACAGGACTGATTATTCTCATACTGATAAATAACATTCGTTACTTCATTAACTTGATTATGCAGTGAGTGGCCTTCCTCTATGTTGCCAGCCCTAAACCAGGTTTCAGTCTGCATACCTTTTCAATTTGAAAGTTTTGCAGTGAATTCAACAGCAAAGAAAGGTGTATATTTTTCAATATTGTTATGTTTTATTGAATAAGGATGAGCTGTCTTTGTCTTACTAGACCTCATGGTGAGGAGAAAATTAGTAAATGGAGAAATCTGATTTGAGCAGGTGTGCTGTAAAGGTCACATTTTGGATTTGTGTTGATAGTTTGCAACCGGTTGATTTCTTCTTCTTTCTTCTCCCTTACAGCTGTGTCAATTCATCTAGTGACAGAAAAGGTAATTTCTTTTTTCCCTGTATCTATGCAAGCATGACTTAAGAGCTCCTGACAGAGCAAGTGACAGGATGACAGTCTGGGGAAATGCAGTGAGAGATTCCTCTGGACAGCTTCATATGACTTGTTATTCCTCTAATGCAAAATGATTCCGGAGCTGTTTGCTCCCTGCTCTTTAATTGGCACAGCGACTCACAGACATGTGCAATGATTTACAATAAGGATCAAATAGGGTAAAATAGGGACATGTTTCAAAAGGCACAGAGTTCCCCTGACTCCTTGTCACAGCTCGCAACACTGAAAATTCATTACAACTAAAAGCAAAGCATGCAATTTCTGAGAGTTATTAACACTGACTTTCTCAATGCCTCACTGTCTCTACAGACATGGAAAATAAAATATTTCCTAGCAGGAGTCAATCAGAAATTCTCTCAGGTTCCAGGAGACGCCCTGCTGGCCTGGCTTTGTTACCTCGCAAACAGTAAAAAAAAAAAAAAAAAAAAAAAACTCAATCTGCTACAGAGACGAAAAGTCTGAGGAAAGAGAAAATTGCAGAGAGCAGCTGTGACTTGGCCCAACGAAATTGTGAAAAAGACGGCAAATAATATAAGAGCGGCCCGGCCAGCATGTACAGACATATGGCAACATCTCAAGGCAAAGCTAAATGAGAGGAGGAAATATGAGAGCAAGTGCGCCAAAGAAAGATGATGCAATAAAGCTCTGACACCACAGAGAGAGACAGAAGCAGGAAGAAGAGGGAGATGGATGGACGGAGGGTGAAATAAACTGGGAATGAGTGGAAAAAGTGTTTTTTTTTTAAAAAAGAAAAGAAAAAAAGCTGCAGCTGTTCATAACCATGCATTTACAGAAGATCGAGACATGGAGGCAACAGAGGAAAAGAGGTGGAGGAAGAGGAGCGGGTCGGCTGGGTGGGTGGGTGGCCATCAGTGCACGAGCCTGAAGCGATGAAACATTACAGCAGGATAATGAAGATGGTTCTGCTCGGTCACACTCCACATTAGCCCAGAGTCAGGCCGACCCCAAAGTGTCAACAAGTTAATAGAGTGGGTATCAGTGACTCTTTCACATTGCTGCTCTCCACCACAAACACACATTATTTAAAGAGATTCAGTGAACAAACATAGATACCTCTACATAGGGATTAATAACAGCAGCAGCAGCAGCAGCAGCCTGAGGTCCAGCATCATGGGAGCATTCATGAGGGTGAAGCCGTTGTTTGTCAAGTGGAGGTTGTGACTTCAGCCATAATAACACTGAGTGATGACTTCAATGTGCATGCATTAGAAAGAGGACATGTCAGTTGGGGATCATACAATACTTATTTTTTTAAAAGCAAATAGAACACATGAGAATTATTAATAAACCATAACCACCAGAAACCAGACCTTAACCAGAAATCAGACCGATTATAGATTCTGTCAAGCTTCTGGGCTGCATTTTGATTTACATTATTATCAATAAGTGAAAAAATGTCATCTGTTTAAATCATTTTATAAGCAATCCATGCTTAACGGTAGTATTTTACTCTAACACACAACTACTTATTACCGTTAGACTGCTGTGCAATAAATCGAAAGGCAGGGACAAAAAAAAAAAAAAAAAATCCAACACCTGCAGAACTGCCTGCACTTCACGGGAACATTTTTTCCCCTTAGTTTTGTAAAATTGCCAAAACCAAATTTATCCAGTAACCTTTGAAAATCTATGAGGAATCCTACTGAGTAATCTGACCTTTAAAAATTCTCTCCCAATAAAACTGCAAGACTTTAGGGTTCCTTTTTCTTCCTCAACATAAACGTTGTCTATAATTCACTCCACTGGCATGCTGCAGTACCGTGTGAAGTTGGTGGTGCTTTAAAGCTACATCTGGCATCAGCAAGCTCACATGCTAACTTTGGCCACTTAGCACTACACAGAGGAAAGCTCAGGGAAGAAAGTAGGTACATTTGCAAATTTTCTTGTTTTTTAAATCAAAGTATTTCAGGGTCAGAAACTTTAACCCAGCAGTACCTGCCTGTTGGGTAAAGAGTGTTACTGAGGTTGTTGAAGTGGTTCTTGGAAAAGCACTTGAGAATAGCTGCTGCATTTGGTGTGTACCACAAATGCACAAACAAGATCAACAAAATGAAGGCCATGTGAATTTCTTTAAAAATAAAATAACATTCATTCATCAGCTCTTTGGATATGTCTGTTTGGACTTGGGGTGTAAGAGTAAAGAGAAATCCAACTTTGACATGTATATCTCAGTTTTGGAGTCAAGGTTTGACTCATTTTTGGTACAAAAAAGAAACAAATGCACTTCAGAAAATCATGCTTGGAAACTTAAAGTTTTCCTCTTACGCACTATCCAAAGTGCAGAATGACAGTTCAGGCTTGTAGCCCTGCTTATTTTTTTCTGTTTTGTTTTTGTTTTTGTTTTGGATTTTTTCTCAGTTTCATTGATATTAACCAAGCGGCAACCTCCGGTCTGAAAATATGAGGCAATGCAGAAGAGCTAAAGTTTGCCGTTACTCGAGTGTCCGCTTGAGGCTGGCTCCGGAAGTACCAGACGTCACATACACACCAAGCCAAAAAAAGCCGGCCAAAATAAGCCTATATACAGCCTGGTACAAAGAATGTCTCCTGTCTGAATCGCTAATTTCACTAACTGCATGCACTGTAGGGGGTTGAATTTTTTTCTAACTCGGCAGTTTCCACAATAGTAAGCTCGCCAGTTCGTCCAATCAGAGGCACAGCTCAGATCACATGACTGCCGGGTGCCGTATGGCTGTTACTGTGGAGACTCACAGCCCGCCTCTTTTCCGATATGGCCCTGCCGGCCATTTTGCTTCAAAAATCTGTTTCAGAAACAGACGGGTGACGTCGCGGAGACTATGTCCATTAATTATACAGTCTATGATATTAACACTTGTGGGAAGCTGTTTCAATGCACTGCAAGCTGGACATGTTTCAAGAGAATAACCTGATCACTGCTGAACAATGTCAGCACACTGCTTTCGTTTTGGTACTATTTTTGTCTTGTGTTGTATTTCACCAGAAAACTGAAATGTTCCCAAGGAGACCAAAATGAGATAAAAGATCCCTGAGTGTTTCACTCCTGTTCTGTAATATTTAAGTAACACTGTGGTATGACGCGACATGATATCAGTTTCCTTCTCAAACTTTAACAAGTATATTTCAGAGGCAGAAATCTAAAGCGTAAGAAAATCAGTTTGTTTTGATTCCTCTGGAATAAACACAGAAAAAGAGGCAGCCATGAACAAACCAAGCATCTCCAATATTTAATGGAGTTAAATTAGATTGAGGAGGCCCTCTTTAAGGCAATTTGCAACCCTCTATCTCAAGTAATTAAGTAAAGTTGGGATTGACAGCAGCTGAGAGTAGATGCAGAAAAGTGACAGGCAGCCAGACACTCTCCAGAGAGCTACACCCGGTGCTCCAAACACTCCAACTTCAAGATAACTTTACAGATCAGCTATGATTATGTTGCTTATTAATTCAATCAGTCAGCTTCGGCTGGCTGCTCTTTTATTAGTGCACTCTTACTAATTCACTCTACAAAGGCAGATGTGAGTGATGCAAGCAAAGGGAAAGCAAGAAGATGGGGCGACAGACAGAGAGAGGAGACAGAGCAGAACTTTGGCAAACTCGGCAGTAATTGCTTCAGGTTGAATAACAAAATAAGGTTTTAGGATGAAAAATTGATCCATAGATCTATATAATCAAGAGCTGACATGAGATCTGAGCTGTCCCTGAGATTACCTTTGACCGAGGAAAACGCTCAGATGCAGAATGGAACACTTTAAGGTTTTACATTTTTGAGGCTCAGAGAAGTGTCACAATAATAGAGCGTAGCAGAGGCCTCACAGCAGGTCTCAAAGAACTCAGCATCACGATGTCATTAACAGACCAAACACTTCATCTGAAAGCCGTCAGGGACCTGTCAAAAGTCTCTTTCTTTATTTTGCTCCTTTTCAGGTAAGATGTGAGTCAGAATAAGCTTGAATTATTCAAGATGTCACACACAAGTCTCACTGGCAACCATCTTTATCTTAAAGGAGGAGCTCAGGTTTTTGGAGATGGGGTGATGTCTTCATCAATAGCTACAGTTCAGTCGATAAAAATCTGTCAGCATGGCTCCATTTTAGAGAAGTGGGCTTGAGGTCAATGCATGTAAAACAACATACCAAGTAACAAGAAAAAAACGGAGTCATTTTTTTTTTAAAAGTCTGATAATTTAACTACTATTAGTGTTAAACTTCCCCTCCTTTTTTACACTATGTTGATTTTCTCGCTGTAAACAAGTTGATGCCATATTAGCTTAACTTCTTTTTGCACATTGATATGATTATAGGTTGTCGACCTGAGTCTGTGATTTGAGCTCCATCTCCTTAAAAGCTTCCTGCTGCCATAAAGATATCAGACCGTGGTAATGAACTGTTGCTAATGACCAATCAGAATGAAGTATTTAACACACTGCTTATAGTGTTCTTATGGATGAGTCAGGTGCACTCTTACATATTGACTGACCCCAAACCAACCAAAGATTCAGCTATTCTCTCTCACATGGTATATATCATTGAAATATATTACTTCTTTGGGAAGAGTTGGGATTAGGTGTTTTATTTCACTTACTCGGATTCAGTTTTTAATCAGTCTTGGATGAGAGAAAGAAATGGGTTTGCTGTTCCTCCTTAATGTAATTATTTACATCACAGACAAAAATGTATGTGTAAGACAAAGTAAAACTCAACGTAGCAATTCTTGAAATCACTCACGTTGAAAGTTTACTACATATAACTTATAACTGTTGTTCAACTCTGTGGAACAATTGCTGGAAATTAATTGTAAAGAACCGGAGATTTGTTCATTTTAATGACAGCTGCCATTTAAATGATGTTATTGTTTCATTTTACACTATTGTCTCGCCTCATCACCAAAGTCTATCGTCTCAGTAGATTGAATTAAACTGAAAACAAAAGCTCTGTCACATGCTGTTGTTTGAGTTTGATAAAATAGAAAAACACACACATCAAAACCACAGAAACCATGAAAAAAATAAACCCTACACCATGTAAGCCCTATCATTGTTAGGAAAGTAGCCATGGTGTGAGACCAAAGAAAAGTTTGTCATGTTTTAAATATGAAGCTAAATTCACAGGATCAAAATAAAAATAAAAGCATCCAGGGTTCTTTAAATCAACATTTGAGTCATCCGAATGATTCTTTTGTCCTCTTTCACATCAGGTTTTAATTATTCTGCTTCGTTTTTAATTAATTTTTATTTCGAGGCTGCTCTGCATATATTAGAACAGAAGACAAAGAGAGAGAGAGAGAGAGAGAGAGAGAGAGAGAGAGAGAGAGAGAGAGAGAACTTGATGTGTTTTGCCATCTAATTTGATGTTGCTCCTTTTTCTTTTTAAAGGCTCAAAGTGTTTCAACATGACGAGCACAGAGAGCGGTGTGATTCAGAGGGAGAGTCATAATAGGGACTCAGCAGCTCGTCTCTCTCAAAGCCATGATGAGACCTTCAACAGCTGCTTCTTCTGGGTCTGGGTTTTAAAAAGAGTGGTTATGGTGGTGAACATATTTTCCCAGTTTGATTGGTCTTTGTTATGCCTTCGTGTTAAAAACTTCCTCAAAATGCATCCATGAAATAAGCTGCAGAGAACAGTGTGAACAGTGGGAGCACTCCCTGAGAGAAGCAGGACGTCATGGTCTGTGTTGCAGCAGGCGAGAAGCGTCACTGTTGACATGAAATCCAGCCCCACCGATGAGTGTTTTGTCCACGGGGGGAATGTCCTCTGTGAGTTGTCGTTAGGGATCTCAAGAGGCAGATTGGTTTGGATCATGTTACCAAACATTTTAATGGTGCTTCGCGTGGGAACTTTCCATTGAAGAGGAGAGGTGGGGCAGCTCACAAAAGAAGGCAGTGCCCTTCCAGCAGGATGCAAACATGAGTTGTAACAATACAAATGACTGAGACTGTGTAAGTATGCAGTGAGGTGAACACAGCTGTGGAATTCATGCCATACTTGTAATAAAAGGGAAATTTCAGGTTATATACAAGCATGAGAAAAATAAATGGTGGTTTGGAGGGTCATCAGCTGTGATGAGATGATTGATCTCTTGAGATGTCTGATGAAGCTGAAACATGTCAGTGGCTCTGGATTAAAAAGATCATGTCATCTTGGGGCCAAAACTCATGCAGGAGAAACCGTTCATTGCCAATCTTCATTTTCCACCTGTTTAAAACTGTAGATAGAAGAGTACCTGAAGAATAGCGGTGAGTATCTGTTTCTAATCAACACATGGGTTTTCTCTGCTGTGGTCTGAGCCGAGGCAGCTTCAACATTTTATTAGAAAGTCTAATGTGTGTTTTGGTTAGCAGAAGAGTTTTGGCATTAATTTTGCAGCTTCCCCAGCCTGAACGCTCTGTGCATGCCTTGGCTCCATCAGCACAATACTGTATAGACACTCCCATGATGCCCTATTTTGGCTTCACATCTCACAATGAAGAGAGATGAAGGTGGAACGGTGTCCATTGTTCAAAAAGTCAATGCTAAATAAATTGAGGTTCATAAGTTGTCCATAGCTTGTTACAAGAATCTGACTGGCCTTTTCATTGCCATGTCGCAGCCAGGTGTATGACCGTAAGTGTCTTTATTTGGCTAATTTGCATTTACTTGATTTCAGACTAAAATTCAGATTTCACAAAGACTGAACCCATACCCGTTGATGACTAACAGTAAGGTGAGAAGTCTGCTTGTTAATTCTGTTCCGTTTGTTTTTTAAATTGTTGGCCTCATGTCCAACATGGGACAGATCACTGCCATTTATAGTCCTATAGATGGCTGAGACATGGTTAGATTATTGGCCCATTGTTGCCACATTTGTGGTTACCAGAGCTGAACCACCTGTGGACCATATTTCAATGCCTGTTTAAGCAGGCTTTCTCACTGAGCTAGTACAGCTTTGCCATGGACCCTCAGGGAGACTGTGGGGTTAAAGAGTTTAACGGGTGACTGTTGCACAAGCTTGAAAAGGTCAAATCTGTGACCTCACTGAAGATTTCTGAAGCACTACGAGCAACTTTAACATAGAAATTTTAAAAATCGTGTACCACTTTGTCACATTTGGAAGATTTTTCAAAAAGTTCTATGACTTGCTCGAGTTTTTTCACTGATCTTGGATGCCATTAGCATCATTATCCATCGCTTTCAAACCGTGGCCCTGAAATGCTTTGGTTCTTTTTAAATATTGATCAAACGTCTGTTAATTAATTTTACGGACCATCCTATGAAAAATTAGCTGAGTCACAATAGCAGACAAGCCGGAAAAGGTGCTGATCCATTTTTTAATTACCTGAGAGCACTGCACTTTTTGGTCGAGGGAACAGAGAACAAGTAGTCCTGCTATAAATTCGTAATGTATCTCCTGGGTTTGGTGGAGGAAAGAGAATTGGTATCAGAATTCATGTATTAATTCGTGATTCATGAAATATTTAATCATGTATTTACATAGCCCCCAGTGCAGCAGCCTATCATCATTTCCCTCACACTGTGCTGCCTTTCTGACCTGAATTAAATCTGGTTGTAATTATGTTGTACTGTTTTATTACATGTCTGGATTTATCTGTGCATCCAACCTGAAGTTGACCACTGACCATGTGATATTACATTATTAAAAACTCCTTTCAGATTTAAAACTGATGAAACAGTGTTGAAGTCAAGACTGAGTATAATATGTTTTCACCAGCTGGCTACATCAGCGTAGTTTAAATCTACCGTGCACTGCTCAAAGAGCAGGAGCTTGAAATGTATCACATTACAGGAAATAAGACTACTGTGAGAGCATATTGCTGACAGAGATTTTGCGTATGAATTAGTTTGGTATATGTTCCTGGTGTCCTGTGAAGCTGGAATATGCCTGGGTCTCTGGTTTGGGGTTTGGATGTAACATTAGATTTATTGTGTCTGCTCCCGCTCCTCTCAGCACCTGTCCCAAAAGGCAAATTAATCCCACAACCAAACACACCCCTCCTTCCCTCCCACTGAGCAGGGACATGACACATCTGTCTCAACAATTATCCACAGTCTGACGTGTTCCTGGGACTCATCACATGGCACCTTTACATGGGGGATGAGGTTACTGCAGTGCTTCATCTGACTGACAGAACGACTTATAAAGATTTTTTTTTTTTCAGTAACCCTCACTTCTTCTCTTTTCTTATGTAACTCCAATCAAAACACTTTTTCACGGTGGAGAAGATGAGCAGAGGAATGTCATATTTCACTGCAGGAAACAACCATACCAATAGTCCATTTAGGTTGGAAGGAAAGAGAGTTAAGATATTTTAAATGCTTCACTATCACAACTGTTCCAATGGCTAAAAGCAGTTTTCTCTTGAACAATATGTTAATTGTTTTTAAAACCCAATGAAAAATGTTCCACAAATGTTTAAAAAAAATACCCATAACAAGGGAAAATGGACAATAAAACATAAAAATGTAACTTTAAATAAAAATCAACAATGAAAGTATCCGTTACCTGAAATCATCATCACATGTTAAATCATCTCCACCTCACTGCAACAAAGACAGAAGAAGTGACTGTGGATCTGAGGAGAGGAAAGGTACTGGTGATCCATGTTTCCATCTAGGGGGTCAATGTGGACATTGTTGCGGTCTGCAAGGTGTTCTTGGGTAACAAACCTGACTGGGCAAACAACTCTGATGCTGTTCATGGGGCAAAAGCTGCCTCTTCTTCCTGAGGAAGCTGAGGTCCTGAAACATCTGTAGGACAAAGCCCAGAATGTTCTGTGAGTTTGTGGTCTGCTGTTGTGTTTTGCAGGGGGCTGATGGTAGCTGATGTAAACAGAATCAACAAACACATCTTCAAAGACAGTGATGATGTGTGGGGGAGGACTTAGACTCTTTGATGGCAGTGTCAGAGAAGAGCAGACTTTGCAAACTCCATGATATTATGTACAATATCTCACACCCATGACATCCTGGTAATGCACAGGAACACATACAGCACAAGACAAACTCCCCCAAAAATGTATCACAGGACGCCACAGAAGTTATTCTCAGCTGTGCCAATCAGACTTTATAACTCTTACCTCCAAATGTCAGGAACCAGTAGCTTGATACCCGCTTTATTATCAGTTATTTTTACTCAAATGAAGACACACATATGTGAAATAGCCTATACACATTTGCACAAATACACTACTGACTGTTATATTTGTACTTGTTGTGATATTTTTTAATAATCATCTTTTTTTTGTTTGTTTTTGTTGTTCATAGAACTGACATTTCTTACATGTTTCTTTATTCTGTCTGCACATTATTACCAACTTAAGTCAGGACTGCTCTCATCAAAAGAATTATGTTATTATGTGATGGTTTTGGGAGCTCTCCGTCCTTCCATGTCCTTATTGAATGCCAAAACCAGAAGTGACAGTTGAGAGCACACCTCCCCTCCCTTTCATGAGAAAATAAGAAAAGCCAAAGCAGGGAGAGCAGCAGTAAAGACCCTTAAGGTACAGAACAGAGCGAGCATCAGTGACAAATCATGTGACACTGGTGCAATCAGACACAGTGCACAAGGAGGAGCAGGGATGGAGGTGGGTTGCAAGTGGTTTGAAGGGAAGCCAGCATGAGTAGGCAGGATAGGGCATTTCAAAAAGAGTGCCGATTTTGCTATCTGCCAGTTGGACACTAAGCTGCTCTGTTAAGAGCAGCTGATGTCCTGTGGGTTGAGGTTTACTACATGGCCACCCAAAATTAGATACTGTTTAGCTTTGTAGTCTAGTTGTTAAGAATGTTTATTTTCACCAAGACTCAACAAATTTCTTAACTTTTAACTTAACTTTTAACTTAACTTTTGACTTAACTTTTAACTTTTATGTATTACTGGTATTTCAATAAAATTCTGAGACTGAAGTACATTTAGCTTAAACGCCTTTATGCCAATAACATTACCGTTATTTACTTGAGTGCTTTTCCTATTTGGTCCAAATTTTAATGAAATAAGTAATAATTCCCTTTGATATTACTATTAACAAATGAGAAGAAATATTATTTTCATTAGTTCAATATTTATTACCCCAACAATTTAGACAATAACAAAGATAGCTCCAAATAAACAAAATTTACTAAGTCAGTAGCGTGTGTTTCCACCATTTGCCGCTGTGACAGCTTGACAGCGATGTCTCATGCTCCTCACTAGCCTCATGATGTTGTTCTTGAGGCAATGTGTTCCACTCCTCCACAAGTGGTTCCTGCAATTCTGCCAGGTCACATGGGGGTGGGGTCCGAACATCCAGTCTCTGCTTCAACTTGTCCCAGTTGTGCTCTATGGGGTTCAGGTCAGGGGACATTGCTGGTCATACCATATGAGCCACTGCGACTTCCTGAAGTTGAAATGTGACAATTCTGGCACAATGTGGTGGAGCATTATCATCCATGAACAGAAAGTTGGGGGTGTGCTGTTAGAATTGGGTGATGATGATGGTTCTATGATGTCTCTGAGGTAAGAACGTGCAGTGACTGAGCCATCTACAATCACCAAATCTGTTTTGCGCTGACTGGTGATGTCTGCCCAGACTGTTACACCTCCTCCACCAAAGCAAACCCTGGGGACCATGTTGACCTCAGCATATCATTCACCTTGCCTCCTCAAGCAACGCTGACAACCATCATTTCTGTGCAAGGTGACTCAACACTCATTGGGGAACAGGATGGTAGACCACTGCTGTATTGTCCAGGTAACATGGTCTCGTGCCCACTGCAAACGGTCACGGTGATGTCTTGGTGTCAGTGGAGTTACCTGCAACAGTTGTCTGACTTTGAGCCAAAGCGGTAGAGTCGGTTGTGAATGGTTTGTCTGGAAACTCTAGTACCCCTCACTTCTCGTAAACAGGCCTGCAGCTGTGTGGCAGTTGCATAATAGTGTCTGAGTGCATATAGGTCCTTGGGTACAGGTCATCATTGCATACCTTCACTTGTGGGGCTCCACTCCTGGGTCTGTCACACACACTGCCAGTGCCTGACCTACCAACCTGAAGGCGCGCTATGTCCAGGTGGCGCTGCTAGTCTGCTGACATCCTGTGTTCATGGCTGCTTGAATGATGAACTGGGAATGACTTACTGACAGTACCAGCTTTTTATATCCCCAGAATTTTGAAATTAATGCCACATTACAAAAAGGGTTGTCTTTTTGTGTTTTTGGTATTGGCCCCAGTATGCGAGGCTCACTGTACACAGTGAGACCATCACATGGAAAACACAAAATGAGGTCTGTCTATCATCCTAATACAGTCGCCTCTCTATTCCAATAATTACTGAAGTGAAACAAACACCTTATGTATGAAATCCACTGAGGGCTTCACACTTTCCCTCACTTACTGTGAGTAGTGTATGATCATTATTTCAAGCACTCGTTCATTTATTAAGTTTTGCTAAATGTTCTGGTCAAATCAACCTATATACAATTATTGATAAGAAAAAAAGCTTCTGTAAAGCTTTTAATTTAGTTTGGACCAGTGTGTGTGTGTGTGTGTGTGTGTGTGTGTGTGTGTGTGTGTGTGTGTGTGTGTGTGGTGTCCCTGTGAAGGCCGTGTGGTGCAGAGCCCAGTGCTCAGGTGGTGGCTGCCCTGATGAGACATTGCTCTCGGCTGTCCTCAGTCCAACTAAACAACATCATCAGTAGCCAATCACAGGGTTGGGAGCCGGGCCCTGAAGATCAAAACCACAGGGACTGGGCATGCCTGCAAAGCCGCTTTTTTCACGCTTACTTACACAAACAGATGCACAGAAATGTCAGCTTTGAGGGAAATATATAAATGTTTCATAATTCTTTGGTCAGAAATGTGTTTCTATTACTTTAGACATTTGAACTGATATCATTTTCATTTTGTTCCTTATCTCACATTTTAAACTTGTCTCCTGAGAAATGAAAGACAGGAAAGAAGATTAGAAAAATAAAAGTATCCATGTCTTTTTCCTTTTTTTTCTGCGGATGACTTCTTATTATTTGATTTGGAAAACATGAAAAGTCTTTTGCACCAAGCTCATTTGAACCTTTGATCTTCACCTTTTGAAGAAATGAATTCAGTTTTTATTTCATTATCTAAACAGAGAGAATCTTTACTCATTCTTATGCTTCACATGTACAACATGTTAGAGCCTCTTGTTGAACGAAACTCAAGGTTAAAGCTTGAACACACACACACACACACACACACACACACACACACACACACACACACACACACACACACACACACACACACACACACACACACACACACAAACACTAAAAGAGAATAATCAAGCACAATGTTGGCATATTTTCCTTTTCAATTACACAGCTGTCTTAAAAATTCTGTCTCAGCAGCTCCGTCACGCACTTCACTGCCCCATACCTGCAGGATATAAGCGTGTGTGGGATATTCAAGTGAAGAACTAAAGGCAAGGAGAGAGAAAGACATCAGGAAATGTACGACTGTGGATGTGTAAAGGAAGGAGAGAGACAGACAAACAGGATGAAGAAAAAAATGTGAGTGAAAGGGATGGACATACAGTATGAGTCCCGTCTCTGCTCCTCTTTCTACCTGCTCACTGAGCCATGTGCTCGGCCTTGTACACCGCAGTGCTACTTGATTACTTTGTCAGTCTTCTTAAGTGGCTTTTGCTCCGCAGAGAAAAAAAAAGAGACATGTCCGACAGAGGATGTCCAACACAGAGGAGGAAGTGCAGAGGGCTGAGAGGAGATGCTGCATTCAAATGAAGGGAAATAATATTCTGCTGTCTGGGGAGCGAATAATGGAGTATCATCAACCATGTCAAGTTTTCTGACAGGCCAGACTTTATGTGCAGCATCAAACCAAACAAGCAGAACCTTGACACCATGAAACACGTCTGTGGAGGACCTGGTCTCCCTTTGCTGTGAACCTTTTCTCTGATTCTAAATTTCTGTCTCTATGAGAAGAGCTGAAGGAACTGAGACAATGAATTAATTACAAATCCCCCTGTTAAGTTTTTTTTCCTTTCTTTTTACTACAAGAACGAAATTTAGAACACAAACTGCAGGCTTGCTTTCAAGGACAGAAAAAGAAGCCCAGTCTTCCAAGGAAAGCATTTTATCATGAATGAAGCAGATTTTGCTCTGATGATTTAATCTACTCTTTGTGTATCCACACACTATGCCTCACAGTCAGGGATGCACCACAGTTTGTATTTTCATTCCTCTGCCTGAAAGGATTTTAGAAAGACGGTGCCACCCCATGGTTGGACTTGGTACTCAGTTTTTGACATTTCACCCCTTTCACCTCCTGTAATTCTGCGGTCTAAAATGAGAAAGTTCATAATAAACAACTTTAAAAAGAAAATGTACGTAAAATTTCTTGAGCGATATAAAGAAAATCAAAATTCAAAGGGCTTATTTGGTTTTGAAGAGCATTTTTAGCTCAAGAAACTTAACTAAAACTGACACTTCTTTAAAAGAAGATTGATCCTAGCTTTAAGTAGAGGTCGTATCGTGGATTTGTCATTTATTTTACTTATATGGGGCTCTATGCTTATTTAATAACCTGAAAACTGACTCCCAATACCTTGGGGTTTTATCCAAAAAGGAAGTCAGATTAATGTTCTAATTTAATTCTTTTTTATGAGTCCTGGACAAGATAACAGAAAAATAAAATAAGTAAAAAACGAATTAAAAGATTATTAAGAACAAGACGCATAACTTACAATAACAGGTACATGCATCTTTAGGAATCCTCTTTCTCTCTTCAAAGCTGGTGTGTTGGCATTAATCTGTTTTTATCTTTATACAATATGTTAGCAGTACTCAGTCACAAAACATGTTCACACTTGTTAAATGGTTCTTATTCGCATTTAAAAATCTATTTAACATATAAAATGCTAATAGTTTAAAGAAGAACTTGTTTCTCAGACCAAAATGAGAGACCAAAAGATAGTTTAACCAAAGACAGAGTGAGTTCAAAGACTGTTGTGCCCATGAGCTCGAAGGTCACAGCCACGGACAAATAAGGGCAGGTTATGCAGTAAGGCCTCACAAAACAACAACATAGTAATGCTCTGTTCTGCTATTGTGTGAGGAAGTCAGACCTGTTTACTCATACAAGACATTGTGATGTGTGCAAAAACCTAACCAGAGACAAATAATGAAGCAGGCTGGAAAAAAGAGACATTCCAGATATTTACATCTTGTGACACAATCAATAACTTCAGCATTATGGGTAAAACTTTGACTATCACCTTTAACCATCCTCTTAAACCTTGATACATATATATTTTTATTCTCATCCATTTTGACCCATAGCAGGGCATTCACAGGCTCAAAAACTCAATAAAATGGGTTGAACCTGATATGGTCTGTCATAGTTTTTGTTAGTGTTTATTTGGACACTAAGATCCAATATTTAAAGAGTCTGCTCTTCCAGAAACATCATCAGAAATTGTGGCCATTTTAGTTTATGTTCCCTTCATTTTTCACAGAAAAAATATGAAAAATGATTTTTGTCTTCAAATCCTTAGGTTGGGTAGACTGTCAATGAATGCATCCCAGATACACAGAATACATGTGGTGACATTCACAAAAAAACTCATAAAACTCTTTTCTTCATGATTTGGGATCAATTTAATGTTAAAAAAAAAAAAAAAAAAAAAAAAAAAAAAAAAAAAAAAAAAAAAAAAAAAAAAACCTTTTATGCCAGATTGCAGGGAGGAGTTGATGATGTTGGTCAAGGTGGAGCACAAAAGCAGTAGGTAGAGCTTAACCCAGGGCATTGGGCATGGATCCAAGGAACAGGTGGAAGACTTGGCCTTGGTAACAAGTCTGGTTACCTGAAGGGAGTCGACGAGTCGGAAAAAGTTCAATATCTGTTGCAGAGGTCTGAGAATTAGAAGGGTGAGGGGGGTTGATGGGGAGGGGTAGGCAGCTCATGGTTGAGAATGATAGTCTGGGGTGGTTTTGCTGGTTGCCAGTGAGGGAGGAAAAATATTGAGTGAGGAGAAGGAGACAGTCTGGGTTTTAAGGGGTGAGTTGAGGGTGAGGGACAGAGCAGTATTGGGTAGTGAGCTACCCAGCCATTTACTGTGATGTCAGGGGGATTAGATGCCAGACGCTAGCTGTAAGTAGCTAAAAGTTTTATCAGAGCTGGAGTGCTCACCAACTCAATATGTTGAGTGATACTGAAGCATGTTATAGTTCTTGTGTTGAACAGTTCCACTGGAAGAACAGGATTATGTCAAAAGATGCCTTGGCCCTGATGTTTAATAATATGAACATAAACAATCATGTTAAATATCCAATATGTCTGACAGTAACCCAAAATTCTGTTGAGCTTCTGAGCCCGTTGATCACCATTAAATCATTGAGACATTAGATTTGTTTAATGAGTTATTTTTCTGATAAAAAATGAAGGGAACAAACAAAAAAATGGCTACATTTTTTGAGCCTATAGATCCCTGACTTCAGTCTTCATTCACAAAGATTCACCTAAACAATCTCAAAATCAGCTTGCAGGTCATTAATTTCACTTGCTAAAGAAGACAAAGCATGTACAATGACTGTACTGTCAGTACAGTACAAATTAACATTAGCAATATTGCAGCATAAATCATTGAAGAAAATTTTAAATTAGATAGGACCCAATGTGGATCCCTGCAAGACACCCTTTTTTAAAATTCTAAAATTAGGGGATAAATTATCTTCATGTGTTTAACAGATTGTAAACCAACATCCACAGTAAGTATAGAACAGTTGTTTTTATAGATAATACTGTCACTGCATTGCTTTTCTACATGGTGCTGTTACTTTTGCTGGATAATCATTAAATAATACAAATGCAAACCAAAACTTCATCCAGTATTAGATCATAGATGATCCTCTTTCTGCTTCACACAGCTGAACATAAATTATATTCTCTCTTCTTTATTAATGAATAACCCCAATTTGTTAATACAATACCTCAACCTGCATGTGTGAGCACAACATGCTTTGTCTAAGACTCCTGTTTGTTAGAAAGGGTACAGGCATGAGTTTCCTGGTCCATGTTTTGGAAGTGAAACTTCTTGAG
This sequence comes from Labroides dimidiatus, assembly GCA_030710495.1. NCBI lineage: Eukaryota > Metazoa > Chordata > Actinopteri > Labriformes > Labridae > Labroides > Labroides dimidiatus. The sequence continues at coordinate 16,440,598 of CM061159.1, forward strand.
TGCACTGACAAATGTCACTGAAGCCTTAGTGACAGCTCAGTGAACACCTGTTGTCTACTGTTTGAAGGGAATGTGCTGCTCCTGGATTTATTATGCTCGGCACATTCTCTTTACATACATTTAAGAATTTGGAAGTTGTACTGTTGCACCCAGTGTGACTCCTGTCGTATACTGAGATTCACAGCCAGCTAAACTCTTTATGACATCAGATCCTCCAAGGAACAGGCAATGTTGTGTTTGGACGGGATTTAATGCCAAAAATTTTGAAACTGAAACATGAAGTACAGAAAGCATCAATTAACGATCGATACAAATATTTAGGCAACTGAAGGTGAAATGAATGAGATCGCAGATCTAATACATGCACATCTACGGCAGAGCAAAGTCCGCGATCGCGTCTCACTAAATGTATCAAATTACACCGATCATGACACAGATGAAGACAGAATATACTTTAACAATGATAAACGTTTACTCACTTATATTGCCACTCCAAGGGCCGAAACGTAGCTGGACAGGGAGTTAGCATCTGAGCCGACGAAACTTTATTTTGCTAACAGTAGAAGAAGTATATCTTCCTGTTACCTCACTTCCTGTAAGTCGTAGCAGTGGCTAAGCTATAGAAAATACACACATAAATGAACAAATAGTGCCCTCTAGAGGCCTGAAAAGGCAACTGTTGATAGAAAGGTCCAACACACTCCCCGTCTGGCATTATTTTGAACAATGCCATAATAACAAATAAACAGACTAATCTGGGGATAAGAGTAGAATGCACTCTGAAATGGGTCTGAGGAAAGTCTTTTTTGTCTTGTTGTGGGCAATCTGAACCTCCACCTTCCTGACAAGTCCATCCTTACTTGGAAGAGCCTTCACGACAACCCCCGTTGGCCATTCATTTCTTTTCAGCTGCTTGTCCTTTAGAAGAACAATGTCCCCTTCCTTCAAGTTTGGCCTGACAAGCTGCCATTTTTGACGACTCTGGAGCATGTTGAGGTATTCTTTCTGCCAACGAATCCAGAAAGTGTCAGCAAGAACTTGAACCCTCTTCCACTGATGTTTAAACATGTCAGCTCTGGTGAAGTCTCCTGGGGGCGGTGAGAGGGCACCAAACTTCTGAGTGAGCAGAGTTGATGGGGTTAGGATCAGAGGAGCTTCAGGGTCTGAAGAGACAGGCACCAAAGGTCTTGCATTGATTATAGCTGTAACTTCAGCCATCAGGGTTATGAGCACCTCATGAGTCAGCTTTGAGAGGCCCACTTGTAAGAGCATTGAATCCAGGATGCGTCGGGTAATGCCTATCATGCGCTCCCATGTGCCACCCATATGGGATGAGTGAGGAGGATTAAACACCCACGAACACCTCTGATTGAGTAGGTACTTGTCTACACTCATCTCACCAGGCTTTGGAGGATCCAGCTTCAGCTCCCTGGATGCACCAACAAAGTTGGTCCCACAGTCTGACCTAAGCTGTTTAGCAGTACCTCTGACAGCGAAGAATCTGCGAAGTGCATTGATGAAGCTGGAAGAGCTCATTGTTTCAATCACCTCTATGTGAACAGCTCTAGTGGACATGCATGTGAACAAAACAGCCCATCTCTTACTGTTGGCTTGTCCTCCTTTGGTACGGCGTGCAATGATCTCCCATGGCCCAAATACATCGAGGCCAACATAAGAAAATGGGGGCTCAGTCTGTAAACGTTCAGCAGGCAAATCCGCCATGATTTGCTGTTCCTCTCTGCCTCGTAATTTCCTGCAAGTCACACATCTATGGATAATGCTGCTAATACACCTCTTGGCACCTACAATCCACAGGCCGCTTGCTCTGACAGCTCCCTCAGTGAAGTGCCTTCCTTGATGCTGCACAGCCACATGATGATGACGGATGAGCAGTGTAGCAATGTGATGCTTGCCTGGGATCAGAAGAGGATTGGCTTCATAACTTGACAGCTTTGATTCTGCTAGGCGTCCTCCTACCCGCAGAAGGCCATTTTCATCAATCACTGGATGAAGCTTGTGAAGAGGACTGTTGGAGGAGAGATCTCGTTTTGCCATGATGCATTTAATTTCTTCTGAATACACTTCGTGTTGGACACATCTAATCACTGTGTTCTCTGCTTGACTCAAAGCTTTTTCTGTGAGACTTGTCTTACAGAAGTGCCAGCCTGCACATCTGGTGTTTTCTCGAGATTTGATGAAGCTGTGAGAAATGTGACGAAGGTGAGCTACTGCTTTGATGAGGGAATTCCACGTAGAAAAGCGCTCAAAGCGTGCTGAACCCAAATGATTTGTTGACACTGTGGTGGCAAGCACTGTCACATTAGAGTGAATTTCAACATCTGACTCTGGGTTAATGAGCTCAAATGGACCTTTCTCAGGTGTGGTGCTCTCAGTCTGCAAAAGAAATGCTGGACCACATAACCATGTGGTGCTGGCAAGTTTCCCTGCTGCTACAGACCTGGAGCCATGGTCAGCTGGGTTGTGTTCTGTTGAAACATATCTCCACTGGTGTGGTTGGGAAGACTGCTTGATTCTCTGAACACGGTTGTTCACATATACATGGAACCTTCTGTGCTGATTGTTTATATATCCTAACACCACTTTACTGTCAGTGTAGAATGTAGTTTTGTCTATTTCCATGTTGATTTCTTCTGCAATGAGCTCTGACAACTCTACAGCGAGCACCGCTGCACAGAGCTCCAATCTAGGAATGGTGAGCTGTTGAACTGGAGCCAGTTTGGCCTTACCCATGATGAAGCCGACTTCACTATGTCCATCTTTATGTGTGACTTTTAGGTAGGCTGCTGCAGCTATGGCTCTGACCGAAGCATCTGAGAACATGCAAAGCTCAATACACCTAGCTTGCGAAATGGAGAAGGATACATATGTGCGAGGGATATGCAGTGCCTGAAGATCCTGCAGCGACTCTTGCCAGCTCCTCCAGCCATCATACATGTCAGGGGGTAAGGGGCTGTCCCACTCGAGGACACTGTTGGCGAGCTGTCTGAGGAAAAGTCTTCCTTTAATAGTTACAGGGGCAAGGAAGCCTAGAGGGTCAAACAAGCTGTTTACAACAGAAAGCACCCCACGGCGAGTGAAGGGCTTCTTGGTCTGAGGAACCTGGAAGGTGAATGTATCAGACATGATGTTCCAACTCACACCCAAGCTGCGCTGGACAGGAGGCTCATCAGTAGAGAGATCCAGATCTTTTATCTCCTTGGCCCTGTCTTCTGGGGGAAAGGCGTTCATCACTTCCACTCTGTTGGAGGCGATCTTATGGAGACGCAGATTAGAGAGAGCAAGCATCTTCTGAGCTCTCTGCAGGACATCGACAGCCTCAGCTTCAGTTGGAAAAGACTTCAGGGCATCATCAACGTAAAAGTCCTGTTCTATGAAGTGTCGTGCATCACTGCCACATACCTCTTCTGCCTCCTTTGCTGCCATTCTCAGCCCAAAGATTGCCACAGCTGGAGAGGGACTATTCCCAAAGACATGAACTCTCATGCGGTAATCTACCACATCCTTGCTGAGATCGTTGTCTTCAAACCAGAGAAAACGAAGGAAATCCCTGTGATCTTCATGAACAATAAAACAGTAAAACATGTGTTCTATGTCAGCTGTTATGGCAACCAGTTCCTTACGAAACCGGAGGAGCACGCCCAGAAGGGTGTTGTTCAAGTCGGGCCCTTTAAGCAGCACATCATTGAGGGACACTCCATCAAACTGCGCACTTGAGTCAAACACGACCCGAATCTTCCCAGGCTTCTGTGGGTGGTAGATGCCAAAGGTGGGAAGATACCATCTCTCTTTATCCTTGTCACAAGGTGGTGCAAGCTCTGCATGTTTGTTATCAATCATTTTCTGCATGAATTCGACAAAGTGGGCCTTCATGTCTTCCTTCTTGTCAAGCGTGCGGCGTAGAGACATAAGCCGCTTATAGGCATAGGGCCTGTTGTTTGGGAGCAGACGCCTTGGGCTCTTAAATGGTAGTGGAGCAACCCAACTATTGTTTTTATCTTTGAAGACTCCTTCCATCTTTTTTAAAAAGGTTGTCTCTTCAACAGATGGTGCAAGCTGGTTGTCAGCGGCAGTGCGGCGAAAAATGGTCTCTCCCAAATTCTCTGCAGTGAGCTTTGACTGTGAGTATGGAGGCTGTGGCTGTTGAGGAGTAACCTTTGGGTGACCTACCAGGCTGAAATTCTCTTTGACACTGAAACTGTTCTCACAAGGGTTCAGAAAGCTGGGGCGTCCATTATCTAACACATGTGTTTTTAGAGCACTCACTTCAGTTGGCTTGTGAGCCCTGCCGAGGCACACATCGCCTATGATAACCCAGCCCAGGTCTAGCTTCTGAGCATATGGGTCGTCGTGTCTACCATTCAATTGTTTTCTCACCTTGTGAGCTCTCAGAAGGTTCCGTCCAATGAGCAGGAGGATGTCAACATCTGGGTCAAGGGGAGGTATGTCAGCAGCAATTGATCTCAGATGGTGATGGTGACGTGCAACTTCAGGGGTAGGTATTTCTTCCCTGTTATTAGGGATGGCATTACATTCAATGAGAACAGGGAGAGGAAAGTTGATTTTGCCATCTGCTGACTCCACGGTAAAACCATGGGCTCTTCTGCCTGACGTTTCTTTAATGCCAGCACAAGTCTTAAGGGTGTATGGTTCTACTGTGCCCTCAATGTCAAACATATCAAAAAACTCAGTCTTTGCAAGAGAAAGATTACTTTGATCGTCTATGATTGCATACATGCTCCTGATGTTATGTCGCTGACCTTCTGGGAAGACATGTACTAGGCAAATCTTTGAGCAGGATTTTCCTGACATTCCATTTCCACATACCTCTGTGCAGGTGGCTGTAACATCAGGGTTTGATGAGCTCATGCTCTCCCCGCCATGCTCTTTAGAGGGAGACAGGGATTTGGGCATCTGTGTTGGTGGGCCAGGATGGAGAGCTGCCAGGTGTCTCTCACTGTCACATTCCACACACTTAATGGTAACATTACAGTCTTTTGCTTGATGACTGGTAGATGCTAGGCAACGGTAACAGATGTTATTGTCTTTAACAAATTTCTTTCTGTCTTCAAACAGCATAGTTCGGAAACCTCTGCATCTTTTCAGTGGGTGTGGTTTGTTGTGTATAGGGCATCGGCTGCTTATATCTTCGGTGACATTTTTAACCGCTGTGGTTACATCAGTCTTGTGCACTGTTACTGATGGCCGTGTGTTGTGATTACCTGGGAGCCTTTCTTTCTTTGAACTTTGAACAGAGGTGAGATGAGCTGTGGTGAAGCTTGGATCATTCCTTGCTCTAGCCTCTTTCCTCACAAACTCAGAAAAGAAGGAGAAAGGTGGGAAAGCAACATTATAGTCTTCTTTAAACCTCGACCCAACTGCTGTCCATTTTTCCTGTAGGTGAAAGGGTAGCTTTTCCACGATTGGACTCACCCCTCTGGCTGTGTCGAAATAACTTAAACCAGGTAAGTATCCATCAAGCTTTGCAGCTTCCAATTCACAGAGCAGGTCAGATAGCTCACGGAGCTTGTGAGGTTCTTTGCTGGTGAGCTTTGGGAAGTTTTCTATCCTGGAAAACAGGGCTCTTTCTATTGCTTCTGGTGAACCATAGCATTCTTCTAATCTTGTCCAGATCATACTTAGACCAGCAGATGGATGACGTATATTGACTGCTTTCATCCTTTTTGCGTGCTCTGAGGATTCAGGGCCCAGCCACTTAATGAGCAGGTTTATTTCTTCGCTGGGAGTGAGTGCAAGGTCCGCAATTGTACTCTGAAATGTTGTCTTCCAGCCCAGATAGTTTTCTGGCTGGTCATCAAACTTAATCAGCCCCCCCGTCATGAGTTGACTTTTAGCCAAGAACCTTGCAAGGTCACTTGCAGTATTGTCAGTAGCTGTATGGTTCATGTTAAACTTATGCTGGGGTTGTGACACATTGTGGGAGAGACTTTGTTGTATTTTATTTCGTTGTAGTGTTACTTTACTGCCATCTTGTGGTGAGAAGTGGTTATGACTTGGTTCTTGCTGAAAAGGTGTTAATGTTGACAGAGTTTTCACTTGTTTTTGTTGAAAGGTGGTGTCACCATGTTTAATAAGCACTTCTTTCTGACTTTGAGGAAATTCAGTTTCTTTGTGTTTATTTATGTAATCGGCCACTTTCTGCTCTGGAGTTGCCTGGATAGGCAAGAAATCAAACTCACCACTCTTCTCTGCAGCATCAAGCTGAGCAGCTGCAAACTCCATCACCTCTGCTTTGGCCATTGCAGCATCAGCCTCTTTCTGTAGCTCAAGTACATCAAGTGTTGCTTCCAAGCGAGCTTTTTCAACTTTAATGCTCATTTCTTTCTCAGCGTAGGCTAATCTAGCTTTAGCAGCCTGTGCTTCTGCCTGAGCTTTTGCTGCTGCCATGCTTACTCTGCTTGATGTAGCTGACCTTCTCGAAGCTCCTGCCGACGTTCTTACAGACTGCCTTCCTGAAGATTTTGAGGACTTGAAGGAGTGTGAGGATAGTGATTTGGTCTCCTCACAATCTTGGCCTTGAGCCTCCGATACCTCCATTATGCTTGGCTGGGAAGGTTAGTTTGTGTCAGACACTGGCTCTTTATTCTATATCCAACACTCCGTCGACATCCCTCGCAGAGTGCTATAATTTCACTGTACTGTTGCACCCAGTGTCACTCCTGTCGTATACTGAGATTCACAGCCAGCTAAACTCTTTATGACATCAGATCCTCCAAGGAACAGGCAATGTTGTGTTTGGACGGGATTTAATGCCAAAAATTTTGAAACGCTCCCTACGCTATTCAAACTTTGGATATTTGTATGCTATCAACACTGGCTTTATCTGTCATAGTGTCAATGTTTACCCATGATTGAAACTCCATGTCACTTCATGTAATCAGGGTTCAATTAATTTTCTTGAAGTTCAATAAAGCCTGATGAAAAGGTGAGAATTTGAATGTAACACAAACAGAAGCAGTTCTTCTGTGCTGTGTTTTGTAAAAGCGGGTGATGCAGATGATGTTATTGGACAGGAACATGATGAGTCATGTCAGCTCTGCACCAGTGTAGCAGGACTGAGCACAGGGGCCAGTGACAGGGGAAGGGGAGGCAATCAACTAAGAGATATTTCTGACACTAGAAGAGTCAAAATGCTGTTGCTCTTTTCAAACTCATCTGTGCAAGATAGCGATTAAAAAAAGAAACTTTTGTTCATGTGAAAGCAAATGCTAACATTATTGACAGAACTGGGGTTTGGCAGAGCACCACACAGAAAATGAGTCTTTATGAGGAGCTGAAGTTTGCGAATTCTCAAACCAACATTTTGTATTCTGCTACATTACCTGTGAAACCATTACAGGAGCTGATGCAAGTTTGTAGCAATGCTTTTAAAAAGATGAGAAACACACAGTACTCAGTAGATGAAGAGGGGTGGGTGAGGGATCTAAATGTGTCATGGTACACTGGAAATTTTGTCTTTTTAATTTCATTTATGACAAAATATTCATGAATATCCATAGATTGTGCAAAGTTTGACTGTAGTATGGTAGATCAAAGAGAGTAACCCTACTTGATCCTTTACATGCATGCAGGTTTGTGGTCAGACTCTTGAACAGCAGGAGCTTAACAAACAGAGGTCTAAAAATAGATGCCCAGTTAGGATTTTTTGCTACTGTAAATAGTAACAGGGACATTAAAGAGGTCACGACCAAGAATTTGAGAACTTAAAGGTCAGACTTATTTGCTTGTATAAAGACACTGAAGTAAGACAGCTCTTAATTTAATTTCACACTTGAGATAGTCCAGGATTCATCGCTTCAGAATATATTTTGTTTCACAGCAGCTTCATCATAAAGATTTCTTTTCACATCAATGACTTGAATCTTAGATCTTTAGGTAAAACCTCAAAATACTGCAGCAGGGCAGGGCTAATGGAGAACTCAAACAAAGACTAATAAAGAGTCCAAACTCCTATTGATGCTTCTCTTCAGGAGAAAAACAGCTCAGATTTTTTTTTAAATTATTTAATTAATCATTTATTTATTTTATGAATTAAACACCAGATATTGGCTTAAAGTCAATAAAATTCTACAAGTATCACCTGTTTTCTACCTTTGGTACTTTAGTGATTTTTTTTCAGTTGGATATGTGAACATAGTTTAGGCAAACATAGTAATGTGTTTTGTATAAGATAGCTTGCTTGGATGTAATTCTGAGGAAACTGAAATAGCATGGAAATGTTGATCTATTGTGCTTCCTCTAAAAAAGTAATTTAAAATAAAACATCTAAACATTTACACGCAGGAGATAAAGATGACTATCTGCTTTTGTTTAACATAACTTGCATCACTAAACAAAAAACTTTAAAATATGTAAATAAATCTGCATTTTACTTATTTACTTAAATTGCTAATTGTCTCTTTTAACGTGTTATGCACTGTTGATTTAAAATTATTAAAGCTAAGTAAGTGCGAATAGAAATGCAATATTTCCTGGAAAGATACTTTTAACATATTCCCTTTTATTTTTGATGCCCAGAGAGTGAGGAAGTGATGTCATTCTTGATGGGCGGGACTACCTGGTCGTAAAGCCTGTAACTACCAATAGCATTCATGCTTGAATAAAATATGAAAATGGCGGCTCTCTGTACTGAGTTTGGGGATCTAGTACAGATCAAAAGACAGTTAATATCTGTGATATCTCTTTGTAAAGAAAGAGGACTTTTACACAGCGCTAAATGGTAAGATTTACTGTGACTCCTGCTCTATCGCCTAACTGTCTTCCTGTCCTGCTGCCAAAGTAACTGAAGGTTTGCGGTAATTCCCAGGATGTTAGCATGCTGTGTTAGCAGTGCTGTTGACAAGTGTCTCAGTAAAAATAACCAATTACAACAATCTAGTGTTAACCTGACTAATAAATGAACAGCACCCTGAAGGGAATATAATCTATTTCTGTAAACGGGAGGGAATTCTTCCTAATGTTTTTCACATAGGATGGATTTTCTAACGTTTGAGAGTTGTTATGATTGTATGTGTATGTAGGTTTTAGATGGTTAAAACTGACTGAAGTTTAGACTTGTGCCTCTGCATTGCAAGCAGAACAAAAAACAGGAATAAAAACGTTGTAAAACATCACGCATCGAGCCAAAAAGCAGTGGAAAGCATTGACCAGATGGAGGTGATTTAACAAGACACGAACTTTCTTTATGTTTAATTAAATGGAGACATAAATCAGACCTTACTGTTAGTCTGACTGTAGCATTAAGGCATATGTTACATGACTTTCTTTGTTCACATTTTAGGGCGTCTGAATTGGCCTTTGCTTTGGAGCCTCTTCCTAAGGATGAGTTACCCCCCTCACCTCCATTTACAGAGGTTTGTTTCCTGGAAAGCATTTGTTGTATTTGCATGAATTGTAATGACCAACCCGTTACTTATATTGGTATTAAGCTTTAAGGTTCAATTTTTTCCCACACTGTTTAGGTTAGTAAATGCATACAATGAATTTTAACCAGATTCTTCAAGTTTTCTTTTGTAAGAGATTTCTGAAGAATTGTTTCAACTGAGTGAAATCAATTGATACTTCCAATGTATCTTTCAGTGTCAGTGTCAATATGTCTCAGTGTTGCCTGTGTTATTCATGATATTAAAACAGTATAAACAGCAAAATGAAACCAAACCCCTGCGAAGTTATTCCCATCCCATTGGCTCTTATTGAACTCAGGTTTTTAATACAAGTGTCACTGACATTGTATCACAAGTAAATTTATCAGTTAAATGATGGATATGTCCTCTTTTGTCACTCAGGCAACACTGGTTTCGAGGTCAGTTCATTGGCAGTTTTGCTCATTTAATGAGGTTTGTTGACAGACATGAAAAAGAATACGACAGACCTAACTTACACAGGCATTCATACAAAAACAGAGACTATTTTGCACAAGTATGCAGTAAATGATGTGACGTGAAAAACAGCATTTTAATGTTACGTTTCTGCTTTGGTTTTAAATAAGGCTATACTGCCCCCTGCTGACCCTTTTAATTTAGAGCTTTAAATGACAGTTATCTGTGTTCAAAGTGTTTTATATTTTTATTACATTACAAAAGTTTTACAAAGTTGATTGATGACATTCTAAATGATGAGGTAACCTTCAATAAGTTGATGTTGAGGACTTTTCTTTTAAACGGTCTGTCTTTGTGTTCCAAATACAGGAAGATGCACAAGACCTGGATGCACTCACACTGGCCAAATCCTACTTTGACCTTAAAGAGTATGACCGTGCTGCTTACTTTCTGAAAGGCTGCTGCAGCCAGAAGGCTTATTTCCTCTATATGTATTCTCGCTATCTGGTAAGACTCTCCATTTGTCCAGCATGTTCATGTGTTCTGATTCTAACTGTGACCCATTTTAAAAGTTTTCTCCTTCATCTTCAGTCGGGTGAGAAAAAGAAGGATGATGAAACCGTGGACAGTCTGGGTGAGGACCTATCAGTTTGTAGTTTTTAACAGAGGAACTGAAATACTTCAGTAATCATTTGTCATCAAATATTTTTGTGTGTTTCCAGGTCCGCTTGAGAAGGGCCAGGTGCGAAACGAAGCCTTGCGAGAACTGAGGGTGGAGCTGAGTAAGAAACACATAGCAGGAGAGTTGGACGGATTCACTTTGTACCTGTAAGATTCTTTCATCCTAAGCGTAAACACTGGCCCCACGTTGTTCTGAGCTCTGCTACTTGACTGTAAACGTGTGTGTGTTTAAATGCAGGTATGGAGTGGTGCTGCGAAAGCTGGATCTGCTGAAGGAGGCAGTGGAGGTGTTTGTCGAGGCAATTCATGCACTCCCTCTTCACTGGGGAGCCTGGCTTGAGCTCAGTAACCTTGTCACTAACATTGAAATGGTAACTATTGTTTACAGATAAACAAATTGCAAATGAGATTGTTCAGTTAAGCACCTCAGGTCCACAGTGACCTTTTGATCTGAAAGCAAGTCTCACCTTGCAAACTCATAATATTTGAACTACACACAATGTGTCAGACCCACAGACAGCTCTCTTAAAAGGAGGCGAAAACTTTTGGAGCTCTCTCTGATGACTGGCTGCAGCACAGACCTTAAAGCCTGTCCGCTCTGATATAATTATAGACTGTAGATTTATATTTGCATTGCACCTCTAAGCTGATCCATTTGTGAGATATGAAGCCAAAATCCTGCCATGATTGTTACTGATGTACCCTGCTGATGGAGCAAAGGCATGCAGTGAAATCAAACTCCCTCCACTGACCAAAACATGCATTAAACCTCAGGATTTAACATCAAAGGTGCTTCAGTCCAGGCACAACATTTTTTGTTGTTGTTGTTGTTGTGGGAGCATGCACTTATGGTTACAGAAAGTTCAGGTTAGTGTTGTGGGCTCTACCAACAATCTTGACTGGCAAAGCAGAGAGGAGGAAGAAATGTGATGAAGACAAGTGTCCAAAACTATCACCCACATCATAGTTATATTTTTGGGTCGGCTTATTTGATAATTGGAGGAGATGAAGGCCAGTCAACTAATATGGATACACAGTCAATGCTCAATGCTTTTCTTATATCAAATTAATGCCAGTGAACCTTCCCATTTATCTCCTCTCAGCTGAAGTCGCTGTCTCTGCCTGACTGCTGGATTAAAGACTTCTTCATGGCCCACATGTTCACAGAGCTGCAGATGATCAAAGAAGCCTTACAGAAATATCAGAACCTCATGGAGGCTGGCTTTTCTAAGAGCACTTACATCATCTCACAGATTGCTGTCGCCTACCACAACATCAGAGGTTCGTCTTCTGAAACTGAACACAGGCTTTCCTGCCAGCCGTTATTTAAAGACATATTTTATGTTCAAGTTCTCTGTCTCTTTTTCAGATATAGACCAAGCTTTGGCGCTGTTCAATGAGTTGAGGGAGCAGGATCCGTTTCGCATCGACAACATGGACACATTCTCAAACCTGCTCTATGTCAAAGTAAGTTCTGTGAAAACAGGATGCTTTGTCAGTTAACACAGAGGAAGTTTGTTCTAAGTGTATTGGTGTGACCTCCCTGCTCTAGAATATAACAAAGATTTTTGTTACACAGAGCATGAAGCCAGAATTGAGCTACTTGGCCCACAACCTGGTGGAGATTGACAAGTACAGAGTAGAGACCTGCTGTGTCATCGGTAAGTATTGAGCCAAAATGGTTAATGCTGCTGTTTACAAAATCCCACAAGAATGATGCAGTCATTAAATCACTGATTAAAGAATTTAAAGATTAATAAGAGGCAGCTTGCAGTTTCACTGGTGTTACGGCTGGCCTCTTTCTCTCATCCACAGGTAACTACTACAGCTTACGCTCCCAGCATGAGAAAGCTGCTTTGTACTTCCAACGGGCCCTCAAACTGAACCCCCGCTGCCTCGGAGCTTGGACCCTCATGGGCCACGAATATATGGAAATGAAAAATACGTCTGCCGCCATCCAGGCATACAGGTCAGGACGGATGTCACTTTGTCAGTGTGTTTTTGGTTATTGTCAGACATTTCACAGCAGTGAGAAAAAATTAATGTAAGCACATTTTAATCGTGGGTTTTGTTTTCTTGCTGTTTTTCTACCAGGCATGCCATTGAAGTGAACAAGCGGGACTACCGAGCCTGGTATGGCCTGGGTCAGACATATGAGATCCTGAAGATGCCCTTTTACTGTTTGTACTATTATCGGAAGGCTCATCAGCTGAGGTACAAAAAAAAAAGAGATTTCCTTTTTCCAGATTTTTAATAATAAGAAAACAAATGTTGATCCCTGCAAAGCTCATAAACCAAAAGGTTTGCCGTACTGTGATGTGTTTCGCAGGCCCAATGACTCTCGCATGCTGGTTGCACTCGGTGAAAGCTATGAAAAACTGTCACAGCAGGTGGAAGCCAAGAAGGTAAACGAGTTACAACTGTCAGTGATTTATAGTTTGTGTTACAGAGTCACAGTTTTGGTATCCTTAAGGTTTTAACATTCTGTTTCTGTGAAGTGTTACTGGAGGGCGTACTCTGTTGGAGATGTGGAGAAAATGGCTCTGCTCAAACTGGCAAAGTGAGTCTGTTTCTCTATTTGGAGAAAGTAATGAGAGATCTCGTGTTTTCATGTCCTGTTTTTAAGAGCAAAACTAGACAAAAAACTAAACCTGAAGCTGATTTCCTTTGGCATGTGTCAGCATGTTTTGTCATCATTCATAAATAAAAGCTGACTGTAGGTTGTGATTTCTCTGGCAGGCTCCATGAACAGCTGAATGAGTACGACGACGCTGCACAGTGTTACATGCTGTACATCCAGGACATTTTCTCCTGTGGGGTACGTGGTTTTAGGAAATCCTGCCAGTTGGTTAAGAAAAAATGTACTTGTTTTGTTTCTTGTATTTTGGAGATTATTTTTATTTTAATCTTGTCATCAAAGGAACAACTCGAGCATGCTGAGGTGAGCACAGCCCTGCGGTACCTGGGTCAGCACTATTTCAAGAACAAACTTTACGACGAGGCGTCGCTCTGCGCTCAGCGCTGTTGTGACTATAATGATGTAAGTGTGTCTGTTTTATCTGTACTGAGTTGTACATTTCTTCAATAATAGTTGCACATAGCTGATGTTGTTGGTCACTCTGCTCACAGGCTCGTGAGGAGGGAAAGGCTTTGCTGAGACAGATTTCCCTGGTCAGAGATCAGACTGAGACACCGTCAGCTGACCTGTTCGCTCCACTCTCAAACAACAACACACCTGTCAGGAGGGTGTCTCCTCTGAACCTCATCTCCTTCACACCCTGACTCCCATCCTGCTCTGCACTGGTTTTAATGTGGACAATACGAGTATTCTGGGATGTGACGGAGATTTATGTGTCTGCAAGATTTACATTGGCATGTAAAAATGTTGACATTAAATTTGCATTTTTTTGTACACTTTGCCATCCTTGTCGTTTTGTATTTCGTACACTTTGAATAAAAAAGGTGAAAATTAAATGTAATCAGTGGTTACAACAGGTAGCTTGACTTGTACATAGGTTCAAAAAGTTTTGAAACACTTTTTTATAAATGCAAAAAAACCCTGCAAAAACCTAAAAGTTAGGTTAACATTGTTCAAAGATTTAAAGGAGAAACGTCACTTTCATATATCTGCAGTACAAGTAGGACAAAGCTCACAGAGACACGAGACAAAGCTCATGGTTAGACCGCAGTCATGAAGTTGTGCCTCAGTAATGTTTTCTACATGTGTGAATATTTAAAATAAAGCCATACCCATCACACACAGCCCGGCAGTTTTTGTTTTAATGTTGCAGATTATATAAAACCTCACAAATATACAGATTTTTACAGCAGAAGAAAGTCTTTAGGATGCAAATAGTACTGAAAGTACTTGAACACAAAAATATTTACAGTGAAGGCAAAAGGGGGCGCAGCTACTGAACACATGCACTACTCTTGCTATTCAAACCGTCAACCACAAAGAAGGTGAAGAGCCCCTTATTTCTCTGAAAGATCACAGAAAAACTCTTTAAAAGCATAAATGTTTCACTGGCACGAGCACCATAAATCTATTTGGCATTTCGACAAGTTAACTGCACTACAAAAAATAAACAAAAGTGGATACAAATTGTTTTTGCATAGTGTAAAGAGGAACATTCTTCCTCTTAAAGCCTAAAGCACTCAGTACTTCCCCCTGAGACTGCGAGGGGTGAGGAGAGGGCTGGGAGGGGGAGATGCTTGTCGTGATCTAAGGATCTGCGAGTAAGGAGTGTTTGATTCCTGACACGCTCGAGTGTTGTATTTGCGTGTTGGAGTACGCGCCGGGAACAGGGACTGGAAAAAGGGACGTTTCTGTGGAGGTCTGTTCTCGGTATCATTCGGCGCAGCAGCTGCACAGCCTCTCTTCTTACAGGAACCTGGAGTTGTGGAGGGGACAGAGCCTGAGGCGGCCATCTGGGGCTGTCTGAAGTGTGGCTGAGCTGCCAGAGACTCTGCCTTTCGCCTTAAGTCAGCCTTAACAAGCGTCAGGCCGTTCTGGAGCTCCACAAGAATCTGGTCCTGAGAAGAAGTCAGTGGACGGTTAGACGAGAGCACAGAGTGGGAGTAACAGTGAGGGATTAGGTGAAAGGTTGAGAGAGAGGGAAGTTGAGCAAAATGAAACTTAAGACATGCCTTTAGAGAGAAATCATCTGGTGCAGATGTTAGAAACTTAGATTTAGTTCACTAGCTGGTTGTGCATCAAAATTGTTAGTGAAGAGAGTAGAGGGAGAGAAAAATAAAGCATTCAAACTGAGGACCGAGCTTTGACTGTTTTTCTGCTGATATTTAGTCACTGAAGGCAAACATACAATGGTCTTAAAAACTTTAAAATCAGATATTTAATCATTTAAATTCAAGTCTGACTAACTGAATTTGATGAATATGATCTAAAAGTATGATAAACACATGACTGAACTACATCCAAAAGTTAATGTTTCAAATTAGCTTTTGATATGATTTAATTTTCTTATTGCTATTTTATGCTACTAGTCAGACTGTCTACTCATGCTCAGATGACGACTCCAGCAGCTGTTTACACTATTATGGGTAAATCTAATTCATTAAAAAAAACATGTTTGACACTAAATTACATTATCCTTATTCTCCTGTGTTAGTACCTGTTTGGCAAGCGTCTCATCTGCAGCTGTCAATGCCTGGCGCAACCTCTCCCCTCCGGTGTTGCGACAGCATGCGCGCTCCCCAGACTGCAGGTCCAAACCCAGCTTCTGCAGGTCCTGACGCAGCTGACGTAGGTTCTACACATAAAAGATGAAGTTTAATCTGTGAAGATGAAGAAAATAACAATGCTTTCTAAACAATGCAGCTGTAACTGACCCGCTGACCATCCTCCAGCTTGCGGTCGACAGTAGAGGTGAGAGTGCCTGCTGAACCCGGGACTTCAAGCTGCATCTTCAGCCTCGTCAGCTCTGCACAAACATTAGAAAAGTCGGTCAACCATCAATAACAATAATTCAACCTGAAAACATAAACCAGGGGCCTGCACGATGAAGTGGGACTAACACATCCAGGATCTCTCTCTGTTACCTGGGTTGACTTAATGAGACATTCACAATCCTGATAAGTGGTACTACGAAGCTGGATATCAACTCACTGAGTGAATTCAGGGTTTTCCAGTCTTGATCACATAAAAGGGGGAGTTTGAAGTGTCTGACCAATCACAAGCATGGAGAAACAGGCGAAATCCTGCAGAGCAGCCTACTTTACCACGAAGGAGCAGATAGTTATTCTAAAAAAATCCAAAGAATCCAAAGATTATACTACACTATACTATCTCATTGGACAGTATAAACGGACAGCACTCTGACGACTCAGTTTGATTTTATTACAGTACAGACTTTTTTTTTGGCAAAGCTCTCCCCAGTGTGAGTGCATGCATTGCGCATCGGAAAGAAAATCCGGGGTTAAGGCTGAAGTTACCTCGACAAGAGAAAATGCAGCTTCGTAGTACAGGCAACAGGTTTTGTGATATTTTGGCCTACCTTGTGTCTTTGTCAGCAGCTCAGCACGGCACTGATCTAGCTCAGTGTGTAGTCTGCCGAGTTCAGTCTGACTATTGAGACGCTGAGACCGTCGAGGTCCCTCACAGTCTACATGTGACACTGACATGGAGACTGACGCTGGCTTCTTCTCAAGGGCAGCAGACAAAGCTTCAATCTCCTGATCACGCTCCTAAGAAAAAGGATGAAGAAGGACAACAACTGAATAAAAATGCCAGGTTTGGACTTAAAAGTGAGAGCGCAGATATATCTGCAGCATCAGAAAAGCAGATTGAATTTTCAAAAACAGTTTGAAGAGTATTTCACTGTAGGTGATTAAAGCTTTACCTCCAATTGTTCGCTGTAGAATGTCTTTAAATGTTTTTGCAGGTTGGCTATTTTGTCTTCATATCGCTGCTCAAGCAGAGCTCTCTCTGCCTCCAACGACTCACTATGGATCAGAAAGACATCACAGCTCAGTATCTACATTCCAGCATTTGTTTAGCAGTCTGAAGAGTAAATTTCTTTCACCAAAGGCAGTGTTAAAAAGTCAGACTAATCACTACAAACTGTGGATTTAAAACCTGGCAGACACACTTGAAGCCTTCCTGCATCGCAGTGATGACCTCCGTCACTTCAGAGACCACCTCCTCTCTCACGTTTGCCTCAAGAACCTCTTTCTCCTCCCGCTGGCGGTGCACCTCTCTCTTCAGGACATCAATGGCCTGCAGCAGAGCCTGAAAGAACAATCAGCTGTCAGGAACAAAGGCAGCGGCTGTTTTAGACTGATTATTTGGTCTCTGAGTTTTCACACAACATGGCAGAGGATGTTACCTCAGTGTTCAACATGGTGATATCTCCATCTTCAACATCACTCTCATCCTCCTCCTCTTCCATCACTGTGCTGTCATTACCGTGTGCTGTTGGCTCACGCAGCAGAGACAGGATGTAGGCCACTCTGGTCTTTGTGGACGGACCATGGACCAGCTGAAATGACATGAGGAACATTTTGTTTAATCAATCGCTCTGAAAAAACACAGATTATCAAAATCCAGGACAAGAAATGGTTCTTTTTTTTTTTTTTTTTACCTGAGTGGCAATGGCTGAGAATTTGAGAGCTTGGAGTGTTTCATCGTAGACAGAGGCACATGGGTTGATGTTGACCACCATGCAGGAGATTCCTCGGCCACAGAAGAAGCCCTGCAGGACCCGGGTCAGTTTACTGTCTCTGAAGGGCACAACTTGAGGAGGTCTTGACCTACAAAAGTATGAATGTTTTTTTATAAGAAGCAATCATTTCAAACAGCAGAATTTAACATACATAAAAAAGTGTTGGTAATTTTATCAGTAAACTTCAAAATAAACTATATAACAATTTTGTTATGTTGCAAAGCTAAAAATGAAAATAAAGAGAGGAGCATCATGAGTGTTTTACATCCAGTTCTGGCTGAACACGTACTTGTTGTTCTGGTTGTGTCTCAGAGCAGCGATGCAGCGGCCCAGAGTTAAAAGCGAGGTGTTGATGTTGGTGGCCTCCTTCATCCTCTCGCCGTTACGCTGCTCTTTACAGCGTTCAGACCCAGCCAGATCACACACTGTCAGTCTAAAGATTAGACAGCACACAAAACATTTCTTGTCAGACAACTAATCTGAGGAACTGAAACTTCTTTTCAGTATCCACACGTTAACTTACTCGCTGGTGTGCATGGCCATGCTTGAATCTACATCTGGGCGAACATGCAGGACACGGATGGAGAAAATGCTGTGGCTGTGAAAGTGATAAAAGTATGGATCAGACATATATTAAAAAGAGAAGTTTAAATAAATCACAATTAATGTGTTCTTACCTGCGGCTTGAGTTTTGGTTGAGGTGAGTGCTGGCAAAGCTCTGGTTACGACGCCCAGCCCTCAGAATCCTCCAGGCCTCCTCAGCACTGCGGACCTGGACCCAGGTGAGGTCTGAAGGGATGGAAAGAATCAAGAAACTGAAACTCTCCAAAAGCAAGAAGCAGCAACAGGGCATTTATATTCCTGTGTTTACGTTAATACAAATCTTAAGAAAAAGCAAACATGGTGTTAAAAGTATTTTGTCCTCTCTAACAGTTTTTTTATACTGTAATGCTAAACTTGACCCTAAAAAAAGGAAGGGACATACTTGGATTTGGGTTTAACTGATTCATATTTGAGCAAAAGGGATATAATATTGTATAAAGATCTTTTTTGAGAACAAAGGGTGTTACCTTTTACATAGGGGTTGCCCTGCTTGTCATCACTAAGGCGCAGAGTGATCCTTTTCCTTGGCTGCAGGGAGGGCGAAGCATCCAGGAGGTCATACAGGAACTCATTATAGATTTCATAGAATGAGACCCAGATAGAAAACTGCACTCCTTCCTCGAGGTCATCTCCTCCACTGTGTGAGAGGCTGTCAGGCTCCAGACAAACACTATCTGTGTCTGCAAGGAGAGAAAAAAAAAAAACATAAGATCTCTCAAAAATCTAACTTGTAGGTTAACCTTTCATTCCCCTTCTCCTCGATATGTGCCATGCCTGCTGCTAAACAGTCAGTCACACATGATCAAATAGCTCTTGGATTTTAAGAATTAAAAGCATGCACTGTCCTCCACTCAACCTTAACGCCATTGTCTCACCTTCAAGCTGTGTGGCAAAAGTACATGTTGAAGAAAGTCCTCCGACACCGCTGTCCCAGATAGTGGTGGTACCACCTCGACGAGAGGTCTGATTCTCATCCTAAAACAGAGAAGGGATCAGCTCAGATCTGAGAGCAAAAAACACTTTTTAAATAGTTTGGTCACTAAGACAAGTCAGATACATACAGTATTAATATAACCAAACATGTTGTTAAGAGGTAATGGAGGGTTTTATTTAAGAGTTTATTGCTCAGTGGTTAGCTTAGACTACGGCTGCTGAATGGCAACAAACATATTTAGGTCTGGTCTATGTGAGGGTTGAGGATCAATAGGTTTTGGAGTTTTATATTTTGCAGTAACAGATATTCAGATACTTTTTATGAAATATACTGACATAAACTTTGCAGCAAAGACTCAGGACTCTGAGAGAAATGACAGGTTTCATCTTAAAAGACCCCTGAAGGTTTTGTTGTTTACCTCTTTAAGCAGAGAGTTTCTGCGGATGTCTTCTGCTCTGATCTCACTGGAGTTAAGCTTTCTCACATCCTGAAACATGATGGGCTTTAGGTCCATGGCAGTATAGAGGCGACCCTGCAGTTTCCTGAACAAGGACGCTAAAGCTCGAGGCAGCAGGCCAGCCTCTCGTCCACTGCCTGTAAGTCAAAGTTTGAGAAACTTGATTTTTTTAGAACCCTTTTTATAACCTTGAATAATAAACAAAATTTATATATTGATCTGACAAAGAAGCAGCCCAAAGCAGAATTAAAAACCTACCCTGAATAGTGTAAGTTTTCCCAGAGTTGGTAACACCATAAGTGTAGAGGAGTCTGTTTTCTCCTTGAAGCACATCTTTCACCATCATCTTCATCGTGCTTTCATAAAACTGCTGCTGAGTGGTCTCCGGGCTAAAAATCTGTGAAAGATCAGAGATTAAAAAACATCAGAGTCAAGTCTCAAAATCAGATTCTCTTTCTTGTCATTGTATCTAAATACAATGACAACAGTGAGTCAACCTATTTTCTTGTAATATAGCTTAAAAACACATTACAATTACAAGACACAGGACAAAGTAAATAATTTAAAAGATAAAAAGTGGCTGCAGTGACTACAAATCAGCCCGGTTCAACTACTAATTGAAGAATCTGGTTATAAACGATTTGTAAGGGATTTTATTTTACCTTTACCAATTTAGGTCTGGTAAACAGTTTTCTGACTCTCTTACCTTTGAGAAACTGAACTTGTGCATGCTCTGGGTGATGCCCTTCTCTGCAGTCCTCATGTTCTGAGATTCTTTTGGAGCTTTAAGCAGCAGAGTCTCATCATCTTGGACTGCCACACACCCCTAAAAACAAACAAAAAAAAAAGAGCGGATTCTGAGCTCAGATTACAGGTGTACTAAAAGTGGCCAAATGAATGTGGCCAAAAAGGGAGGAAAAAACCCACAGGTGATTTTTGAAACGTCTTTGAGGTTGGTTTTGTTAGCTCACCTGTTCTTCTCCCTTGTCTCTCTCTGCCTCAGAGAGTGGACGAATACGCAGAAAAACCTTCACCTTCTCTGTTTTTCCTTCCTCACAGCTCTCTTGTCTCTCTGCTTTTTTCTGGAAGAACATGTCATAATTAAAATAACTTAAAAACAGGAACCATTAAACTAAAGCTTATTAACAAACTGAAGACGACAATATTAAGACTAATGCAGTGACCCACTAATAGAACTTCTAATACTTTTATTTATAAATGAATAAAAAAAACACAGCACAAAATCAGCACAAGTTTTGGGCCCTTACAGAGACAATAGTGGATGGACGAGGGTCCAGGCCAGGAGATATTACAGAGATCTCTGGTAGACGTGGTCTAGCAGGGCCTCCAAGCTCTGCAGCTGTGGACTCAAAAACAGCTATATCCTCATCCTCGTCGTAGGGGATTCCACATGGAGAGGACAAAGACAGCGCCATGCTTGGGTATTACTGTAAAATAAAACTTGATGAGTAGAATGTAATTTTAACATTTTAAACTTGGCTGTGAGGGTGGTGGAGCTGTCAGTGTCACCTCGGTCTTGGTATACAGGATCAGGATAGGGATATGTGATAATAAGAATGGATCATTGAACAAATACATGTTACATAATACTGTCAACTGTTTTTATTAAAATAAATAGCAGAAAAATCAGCGAAGATAAAGTGATGTCTTGTGGCTTGAGGCAAAACTCACCCTGGATTATTTTAAATAAGGGTGTGTCACTTAACAGAGAGAAAACAGAAACTAGAAAGAGCCTCGTCTGCCATTCAAACTCAACTTCAAGAGTAGTCAAACTGGATATGTGATTCCAAGACTGTCAACTTTTATGTCAAGTATTAAGGGAGTGTCTCACTTTAAAATAATCATAACTCAATCAATCAATAACTCACACTTCAGATTTGACTGGCCTTTCTTAGTTTTTAACCCTGCCAACAAAAGCCAGAGGCAGGTAGTAAATGTCAGTTCTGAGAGAAGACTGAAAAGAAAACTGAACCATCTTCAGTACAGCTCTTTTGTTGTGAATGTCAAGGCCTGGGAACCCAGATTATCTCTGTATGAGGCGTTTTATTCAGTCGGTGAAACTGACACAAACCAGTCTCGGATGTAACTTAATGTAGCTAAATCACACACTCAGTGTCTTTCCAGGCCACACCTCCTGCAGCAGTTGCTCCATGGTATGTCTGTTTGAAAATGGGAAAGACTGAACAGAAGTAGTCCTAACAGTTGTCTCAGGTGGCTGGAAATGACGTCACTTACATGAGGCACAGAAAACAACAAGTCAAAGCATTCAGCTCAGAGTATAATGTTGAAACTGTTTCAGCATTCCTCTTTGTGCGTATTTTGTAATCTTAATGAATATGTAAACTGTTCAGTCCTTTTTAAGGACGACAGTGATAATTCCAGATCGAGCAAGGCTAACGTCAGACAGTTTTCGTGCATATCATCAAAACTGAACCATTATCGAAGTATGTTTCAACCAACGTTTTCAACTGCGTTGAGCACGCAGGCCAGGGTTTACAACCTCAGACGTATGAGATCGAGTACGCGTTCTAGTGAAACCAACGTAAACATATCTTTGGTTGAATTATTGAAAAAAAATCTCAATGGAACTAGATTGTCTTTTCTTGTTGTCGAATAGCTGATTCGAATTAAAGTTTTAGACACATTAGTAGATTTCACGCAATAGCGCGTTGCAGCTCTCTGTTGTTGTGAATAATCGAATGAAATACTTGAAAGAAATATCAAGATGTATTTTACTTACCTAGAACGTCACAAGGGATCTAGTGAACTGCTCCAAATCCTTAATTTCCCGGCTGAATTCAACACTCAACTGGAGGTTTAAAACGACCTACCCTGAAAAATACCACTGACGCGTTGAGCTCTGGATTAATCTACCTAACTCATGCGTTTCATTTTTGAACAAAGCCGCACACAAGAGAGCGCCACGCCGATTCGTTAAAGCCAGTGACGTTAGACTCAAATCTAAGCTCTCTGATTCGCTGGCTTACAAAGTTATCAAAACGGTGCTCCCGGAAACAACCACGGAAACAACGACGTCTTCCAAGTGTTCCTATCAATTGTTGTAAACAACGGTTTTGGACAAATACGTCATATTATCGTCGAGTGTACAATTAATATACTAAACTGATATACTATCTGTGATGAATTCGTTCGGTGAAAGATTTACATCGGTTTGAATATGCCGTAAAGTTAAGTAAGAAAGAGAGTGAACATTAAAGTCAGGGTGGCCAGTTGCTGGTTTGTAAGGTGACACGATTCAGAAATAAAAATAGATGCCTGTTCATCAAAAACATTTTGTGTTTATTTTACTTTTACATCACATTTATACCCCAGTACATTTAAAATTGTAGGAGGTAACATAAATTAATCACGGTTTTTGAAGAATATTCTATTCTATTCTATTCTATTCTATTCTATTCTATTCTATTCTATTCTATTCTATAACAGATTATATGGATAGGTTTGGGGTATTATCTTGAAAAGAAAGACAGAACAACTTAGCTCTTTATGTAGATTTACCAAAAGCTGTGCAATCTTCCATAGAAAGAGAGTTTGAAGAGGCAGTCTTTATGTCTCTTTTGGAATATGGAATATGATGACATAATTTACAGGCACGTTCCCTCCACAACCCTCAAAGGCCTTGTCTCTATTTATCATTCTGCACTGAGCTTTAATACCTGACCCCTATTACACTCATTGTTGTATCTTATTTTTTATTATACACTCATCAAACTAATGACTTCGACACATTCCTCTGATCAGAAAAATGAAAGACTGCTTTTGTATTCTGGAACAAGCAGCTGCTTACATTAAGCACTTCACCTTCTAGACATTCGAGAGAACCGATTCAAGATTTCTCAACATCTATTTTATTATATTATAAGTGTATCTTTTCTCTGTTTGGCGTCAAACATAGCTCCTTTCTTAATCTTACTTTATTTAATATCTAACCAGGACAATGAGATAAAAAACACAAAATAAAAAAACAATACACAAAAAAAGGTCTACAGTTGTTTCTGAAAAGTTAACGACTGAAATCACATCCAGACTCAGAGTTTTCTTGCATGGTGGTGGTGATGCTGTGGATACTAACTTGGTAGTGTGAATTTTGAAGCCTTTGTTTCTGGACACTGTGCTGGACACCATAGCAGAAGTAAATGATTAGACCTGTTCAAGAAAAGATACACATAGTCACACATGCTTATTGTCACAGGGTTTTAGGATTCGTCATATTTTTGCAGCTGTGAAAACATATTTTGTAGTATCATGTTCCACATGCCTACTGCCATCCACACAGCATAGCGGATCCATGTGTCTGAGCCAAGTTGCACCATTAGATATACATTTACAAAAGAGCTGAAAATAGGAAGCAATGGCACGAAAGGAACCTGTATGTACAAAAGAGCAGCATTACTATAACAAATAAAAACAAATCAACTTCCTATTTAGACTTTGGAAGTTAAAAAAGTAAGTATAAATAAATGAAATGTATTGCTCCCACAAAATTTCTGTTAGATGAAGCATACCATGAAAGCAGCTTTGGTTGTACTTTGTGGCTGTCTCCATATGATCAAGGTGATGACAGCCAACATCAGAGCAATTATAGAGACACAAAGTAAACTCCACCACTCCTGGGCCTGCAGGGAGTCCACTGTTCCAGATATTAGCAGGCTTAGACTGACAGCTAAAAAAACTGAGAAAGGTCACAAAAGTCCAAATGTAGTTAATGATTGACCCGATCAATCAGTATCATATCTAAGGGTTATATTATGGTCACTTACTCATCAAAACAGTTAAAAAAGATACATTTTTAGATGTTCGTGTTGTGGCTTGTGAAGGAGGATATAAGACTCCACTAAATGTGAAAGGCTCTGCTTTGCTGAAACTTGAATCTTCACTGAGGTCCGTTTGATATCTGTAAAAGTGAGGAATATAATTTAATACATACAATAACTGGGTAACATCACATGCAATGCTAGAAAAACTATGTATAAGCATCCTATACGTGTCATTATTGCCTGATAACCCTGGAAATCGGACTTCTGCTGAGACAGTTACAAATAAAGGACATTTTCAGTCTTTCAGGTCATGTGATAATAGATTCATCCTTAAGATACATCCTACCTTAATATGAGGATACATATAGCAACTAGTGTGTAGGCAAAGAGGGTTCCAATTGACATCATGTCAACTAGCGCCTTCAGGTCAAACAACAATGCCATGATAGCTGAAAAGGAAGAATATAATTTTAATATCCACATCAATTGACAAATAACAGATGAGTTTGTAGATGTATACATCTCTGTACTACAGCGTGAAAAGAAAACATGAACTTCTGCCGAAAAACCGACCCTTTTGGAGGTCATTCTCCAGAAAGAGAAACCAGTGGCAGAGCTAGACTTTTCTGACCAGGACTGAAAAAATTATTACAATGACTCTTGTAAGAGTGGCAGGGCTTGGTAAAAAAAAAAAAAAAATAGAGGTTTATTCAAACCCAAGAGGGATATCTCAAGTAATCACATCTACATCAACCTCTAATTTCAAAGGATAAAATAGATTCCAAAAAGGTTACAAAAAAAATCATATTCTTGGAAATATGTATTTTTTTTCTTTTAACCCTGAAAGGTTTTTTAAATGACAAGACGACATTTGAATCTGTTAAATTGTATTCTTTAAGGACTTAAAATGATGATGTTTGTACACAGTGATAATTCAAAGAACCAATAAATATTTAAATGCAAAAAAGTTTAAAGAATAAATAAATTCTATTTGACTGCCACCTCTAGAAAGGCATATAGGTAGCCATAGCCTGAGATCTCAGGATGGATAACCAGATTTCAGGGGTGACTTTGACCACTTCTGTCCAGCTCCTGGCTCCACTACCTGAAGAGATCTTTGCACATCATCATGAAAATTATGAGCAGATTCACCTGCAACAATCCCTGAAGCCAGAGTTGCTATGACAGGACTTTGTCTGTCACTCATTTTACTGAGAGGTCTGAAGAGAAGTCCGTCTCTGGCCATTGCAAACAGGACACGAGGCATTGGGAACATTGATCCTAGAAGGCTGAAGTAAAAAGTTCCATTAAATGTTCAGTAATCACTTGGTTATTAATTTTGGTATGCTGCAGCTTTGCCTGAAAATGTAATTCCGGTTATCTTTATATACTGAACTCTACATGTTAATTACGTAGATGGAGTGAGATTCATGCAGAACAAACTGTTGTGGATCTGATGAGCAGAGTGGGGCTGCGTGTTTCTGAATGGCACACTGTGCTTCCCTTACCTTGTTGACAGAGCACACAGGGATCCCACAGCCACCACATATTTCGCAGGGCCCCAGCCAATGTATGTAAAAGCCACAGGCAGTGGGCTGTGAACACTGAGTAAATAGTACGGCATCATCAACGTCAGAGCAGCAGAGACGCCAAAATATGCAAGGAAGCAGATGAGCAGGGACGCCACAATCCCGAGCGGGATAGACTTCTGGGGGTTTTGAACTTCCTCTCCTAAGAAACACATTTTATTGAGCTGTAACATCTGACTTTCATAAAGCCATGTCCCCTTGAACCCTCAGCATAGCAGTGGATTGAATGTATGCATGTTGTCTTTTTTTATTTTTACCTGTTGTGGCAATGCAGTCGAATCCAACAAATGCATAAAAGCATGTAGCTGCTCCTGCTAATGTTCCCTCAAAGCCAAAAGGGAAAAATCCTCCAGTGCCAAACATGGCAGTATCATTCAGAGATGTGTGATTTCTGCAGATAAGATATAATGGCCGGTCATTCAAATGCAACAAAAAATATGTTTCAAACATTTCTTTAGCTAAAAACTATCAAAATCTGGGGTATGTCTATCAATTTCAAAGAATCTATTTATCTTCACAAACCTAATCAGGTAAAAGCATAATGACATAAAGCAAGGTAGATGTACAACAGATGCCAACAACATACTGACTGTATAGATGCAGCTTTAAAAGAAAAAACAGTTTGAATGATGCTCCACGAATCAATATTTCTATTAAGAAGTTTGGGAACACTGTTAGAGAGAGAGAGAGAGAGAGAGAGAGAGAGAGAGAGAGAGAGAGAGAGAGAGAGAGAGAGAGAGAGAGAGATCTTACTCATATCTATCGAAGAGAAACTCTTCACCAGTGTACCAGTTGTTAATGTCCCCTTTTATGACTCCAGCAAGGATCACAAACAGCAGCACTAGGATGTTCACTGCTGTAAAAACCTTATTAACAATAGCTGACTCTTTCACACCAAATGCAAGAATTCCTGGAAAGAACACAAACAAAATGTAAAGTACAAATTGTTATTGTTTACTGTTTGCTTCCCATTTAAGTCTCATTTATGAAATGATAAATTCTTACATTTGTTAAAAAAAAAAAAAAAAAGCCTTAGAAGATTGTAATGGTAAACTTGCCTGCCAGGAGCATTATGAGGCCAGCTGCAAAGCAGTCTGGGTAAGGAGCTAAGCCTGGTAAATCCATTGCAGCCTGTTTGCCCAGAGAGTTAGCAATGACATTTCCAATGAGATCATCAAATGTCCCACTCCATGCTCGTGCAACACTTGATGTCCCTTTAAAGGAGAAAATAGGAAATAAAACTTTGGTAGATACTCACAGGAAAACACAGCAAGGTCGCAAGTTTAATAAACAATCACAGAAGTAAACTATCTTTAAGATTTATTGCGTATTCATTCATTCATTCATGTTTTATACTGCTTATCCTGGTCAGGGTCACGGGTGGTTGGAGCCTATCATGGGTGAGAGGCAGGGTACACCCCGGACTGGTCGCCAGCCAATCACAGGGCTGACACACTGCCTTTCGCTGACAGACGACCTTTCACACACACACACACACACACACACACACACACACACACACACACACACACACACACATACACACACACATACACACACACACACACGCCTACAGGCAATTTAGAATCACCAATTAACTTGATGAGCATATTTTTGGACTGTGGACCCGGAGGTACAAGGGAACTGGGATTCAAACTGATGACTTTCTTGGAGTGAGGCTGCAGCTCTAACCATTGCTCCACCGTGCAGGGTTTTGAACAAAATCAAGACAGAAAATTAGAGGATATGAAACTTTTTGGACAGCAACTTAACGTTCCTTATGTTTACCTATAACATAAGACAGCAGCAGGTTCCAGCCAGTGATAAAAGCCCAGATCTCCCCCACTGTCACGTAGCTGTACAGATAAGCAGAGCCAGTCTTGGGAACCCGGGCTCCAAATTCAGCATAACAAAGTCCTGCAAAGACTGAGGCCACAGCTGCTATCAGGAAAGCGATGATGATACTCGGCCCAGCCACAGTTCTGGCCACTTCTCCGGACAGGACATACACACCGGCCCCCAGTGTGCTGCCCACCCCGAGGGCCACCAGGTCCAGAGTGGTCAGACAGCGGCGAAAGTTTGACACCTCTCCCTCAGGCTCTAGAGGCTTCCTCCGGGACAGACTCTGCAGGAAGAGCATGATCTTTGCTCCAGACATCCTGAATAAAGAAGTCAAATTTTCAGTCTTTTAGAGGAATATTGTAAAACAGAAACAAGGCATTTCTGAAAACTTATTGAAGAATATTCTTGCATTTTAGGACAGTAAGACCACTAATTTCAGAAAACAGAGGTCTGTCTGTTACAGAGTCAGAGGTAATAGGTTAAGGTGCAGAAAAATTACTATACACAAACAAACACAAAATTAAGAATTTTTGTAACTTTGGGGCAGAAAGGCAGAGCAGAAATCTTGAGATCAAGGTCAGCTGATGAGAGGACAAAAGCTGCTTTACCAGCGTAAGAATTTACAAACAGCGTAAAATTCACATATTCATCCTATTTAGAGAAAAAACACCTCCTGCATCGTGAGCATAAAGAATTAACCTCCCTGTTTAATGTACAGCTGTTAAACTATTAACGGAGAGTGTTGATGATTCATTCCTGACTGATCAAAGAGTCTGAGGATTTCTTCATATTCAACATAATCTAAACTTTGACTTCGACCTGCTCATTAAGCCATTAAGAAAGAGCCTGAAACTATAAAGGAGTAATCAAATAAAAAAGTCTTTGCTCTGACTCATTATCATAGGAGAGAAATATATTCTTACCTTTCAAGCTGAACGCCCTGTGTGTGTGCGACTGTGTTTTGCTCGAACCACTTCTATCTAGAATAAATCCATCCACTATGAACTCCACACAGCTCAGCATTTTTGACACATTATGTGACATTTCAAGAGTACATGCCATTTCTGAAAAAGACAGCAACAGGGAGATTTATTTGAGTTCACGTCTGACATGTCAAACAATTACATAAATCTCACTGGTTCCTCATGTCTGTGGATGATGTGATGGAGGATTTTCCACTTTGCTCCTCTCCTTATTGTGCTGATGAGATCGTGTCTTGCATTAAATTTCAGAATGAATGAATAAAAAAGACTTTCAAAATTGAGTTTTTTCTTAGTTGACAAGTGTAAATTAAAATTTAGTCCCTACTTTATTCATTCTATACAGGACAGAAATTAAGTAATGACTGTCAAAGGGTACACTGCTTTAAGAAACAAAGGGTCCTCTATCAATAATAGTTACTGAAATTTACTCCATCTAAAGAATAGAGAAATTGTTTTCTTTGAAATACAAATACAAACAAATCTTTTCAGTTATTCTTTACTGTTTGTTTGACCTTTGACCTCATCCTCCAAATTATGGCAGTGTCCCTAATTAAGATTTCTTAATATACCACAAAAAACAAACTCCTCTCACTTAATGGAAGTTTATTGAAGCAGTTAAAAAAAATCATATTATAAGCTCTAACTCTTAATCTTGCATGTTCTTGCTCGTGTTGCACGTTACTTTTAAATTGCAAATTGTAAATGATATTGCAATGCTGATGTCTGTTGAACACAGCTCTGGTCGGGGTGGTCCCCAGATGAGTCAATAAAATAGTTTTCACTAAAGACGCCTGCTCAGCAACAAATTGATTAAACATCCATCAGAGCATGACGAGTCGACTAATTGTTTGAGGAACATTATGGTACAATCCACTGCTTCCAGGGGTTCCTGGTATCAAACGGCAGCTCTGTCGGCAGAGCCGAGGTTAAAAACTGATCACTGATGTCAACAACATGCAGGCACGGGCCAAAGAAACAGGGTCAAATGCATTGTAGTGGCCAAGAGTACTGACATGTATCAATGAGGCGTTCTTAATGAAACAACTTCAGACACAATTTGAAGTTATTTGAAATGTTTTTATGTCTACCTTCATAAGATTATTATGTGTTAGAACTGAGTATTTGTAGTGATACAAACTTTCAGGTTCACACTTGAAATATACATACCTGAAAGTTTTAGAAAAAGATAACCGACAAAATCCTTTTCTTTGATTTCATATTCTAGTTAATGTCTTTGAAAGCATTTCATTACTTTTCTGTAATGTTGTGTTAGTAGTAGATATATACAGTTAAAGACCTCTCCCCAGCTGTCTTTATGCCACTGTAGACACATTTGGGGAGGAGTGAGCTGTAAGGACTTCATTAGCTGAAGGAAATGGACTAGCCCTCTCTCTGTTAATGATTCATCTGCTGAGAGAAGTTCAGAAGCTGATGTTGTTCGGTCATTATTATCCCTGGATATTTTAGGTAAAGGCCTCAGCATCCATCTAAACCCAAAGAACATTTAAGAAGTTAACTTAAATCACACTCAAGAGCTTAAGAGGAGGTAAGTCTGATTCTGGTTCTCTGTTTTTTTAAATTGCATTGTTGTGCTCATGTTGAACATTTGAAGTTTTGAGTTGAAAAAAAGCCCTCAGAAGAACAGATGATAGACTATGGGCAAAGTCTGATGACTTTCTTTGGTTAAGGCAGACATATGGAACCTGTGATAAAACTGGAGGGAAATATTAAGCCGATTTTGCTTCGGAATCAACTATGATGTTTTAATTCTTTTCTACCAGGTTGTCAGTGACTGGATTTTTTTTACTCAAATATTTGTTTTTAGTCAACACAAATATAATAGTATTACTATTTCCATAAACATTTGATGTTTACCAAAAGAGGATTTGGTTTAGATCATTAACTTAGATACTAACTTTGGGACTAGTACTAATAAAATAACGTAAAAGATCCTTTCAGTCTAAAAAAGTGAAATAAAATAAAATACAATTAAGATGGATTGAAAACATCATTACAAAAAAACTTCTCATCGTAATGATGACCATATTAGGCAGTGGCTCTTACAGTTGTTGGCTGCTTCATTATCACAGCTCTGCTCCAGCATTTTTCCAGCAGTAATAGCCAGCTGCAGCAGGCTTCTCTCCATGGTGACTGGGTTCAGTGGCCACAGCATGAGACGGAGCGTTAGCAGGAAGGGGGGTCATCAGAGTGTGACTTCACTCTCAGCTCATGTAAATCCTGCTTCTATTTCAGTTTAGATGTACATTCCATGCAGTGTGACAGAATGTTTCTGAAGGAGGAAACTTACTTGGACAGAGCTGCAAAATTCAACTCAATAAGAACAAAAACTTAAATGTCTTGTGTGAATGAGTAAAACTGCCAGAGTGGGTTATAATAGCCTCAGGTAATTGTGCCCTCTAACACCCACTACTGCTGTTCGTAAGGGAAAGTGAGCTCAGTCGTGTGAATTTGTTTGATGGTATCACACAGTGTTACAACACAAGGATAAGAAAAGAAACCGTCCTTTTGGACATGCGTTCTTTGATTTTGAAAAACATAAAATAAACATTAATGGAACAATCAATATGCCAGTTTGACTATTTATATACAAATAATCATAACATGTTCTTTTTTTTTTCTTCTATATTTCGACATTCTCACCAGTGTCAACATGACTGACACAAAACAACCCAGTTGGCAGATTGATGAGGAGAGATAATATTGAGGATAACATCAACCCTGGAAGTTGAAAAAACATAGTCTAACCATCAGAAAGATGAGACTGGTTCTCTATTATCTGACACTGCTGGGATCCAGTTATGTGATTTCAACCTACGGACCCCATCAGAGAGCTCAGATGACTGGAGATATTCTACTTGGAGGTCTTTTTCCCATACACTTTGGTGTCGCATCTAAAGACCAGGACCTCGCAGCCCGGCCTGAATCCACACAGTGTGTCAGGTATAATAAGATCTAGTCTCTATGAAGGGACAGCATCACTCATTATCAATAGACCAGTTGAATAAATGTTTATTAATCTAAATCCACACTGTCTGCTTTCACAGGTTCAATTTCCGTGGTTTCCGTTGGCTCCAGGCTATGATTTTTGCCATCGATGAGATAAACAACAGCAGCACTCTCCTGCCCAACATCACTCTAGGCTACAGGATCTTTGACACGTGTAACACAGTGTCCAAAGCCCTGGAAGCTACGCTGAGTTTTGTAGCCCAAAACAAGATTGATTCCCTGAATTTAGATGAATTCTGTAACTGCACTGATCACATCCCAGCAACCATTGCAGTCGTAGGAGCTGCTGGATCAGCGGTCTCTACAGCAGTTGCAAACCTACTGGGTCTGTTTTACATCCCGCAAGTGAGTAACTGAACACGTACATCATTAAGTGAACTCAGATATGGACTCAAACCAGTGAATTATTGCATGGAACCTTGTACACTGACAGCACTGTACAACAGCACTCACCACAATCGTACAAAAGTTTATGGTACCATAGGATACAATAAAATACCATTCAGAATGATATAATGATACAAATCTACAATAAGATGTGATATAAATGTCTGTAAACATAACAACATAAAGCAGCAACAAACACAGCTGACACATACCCCAAAATATTGTTGTTGATGATGATTATGAGTTGATCAGTGTAAAATAATAAAACTTTTAAATTGATGACAGATGATGAACAAGGACATACTTGACTTTACTTTTTCAGATTAGCTACGCTTCCTCGAGTCGCTTACTGAGCAACAAGAATCAGTACAAGTCCTTCATGAGAACCATCCCCACAGACGAGTTCCAGGCCACAGCCATGGCAGACATCATCGAGTACTTCCAGTGGAACTGGGTCATTGCTGTGGCCTCGGATGATGACTATGGACGACCAGGGATTGAAAAGTTTGAGAAGGAGATGGAAGAGCGAGACATCTGCATCCACCTAAATGAACTGATTTCTCAGTACTTTGAGGAATATGAAATCAAAGCTCTGGCCGACCGCATTGAGAACTCCTCAGCTAAAGTCATTGTTGTGTTTGCTAGTGGGCCTGATATTGAGCCTTTAATAAAAGAGATGGTCAAGAGAAACATAACAGATCGCATCTGGTTAGCCAGTGAGGCGTGGTCAAGCTCCTCTCTCATTGCCAAACCCGAGTACCTTGATGTTGTTGCAGGGACGATTGGCTTTGCTCTGAAGGCAGGGAACATACATGGCTTTAGGGAGTTCTTACAACAAGTCCAACCAAAGAAAGACAGTCATAATGAGTTTGTCAGGGAGTTTTGGGAAGAAACCTTCAACTGTTATCTTGAGGACAGCCCCAGGCTGCAGGAAAGTGAGAATGGAAGTACAAGTTTCAGGCCTTTGTGTACCGGTGAGGAAGATATCACGAGTGTTGAGACCCCTTACCTTGACCACACACATCTTCGGATCTCTTATAATGTATACGTTGCAGTTTATTCCATTGCACAGGCCCTGCAAGACATACTTACCTGCACACCTGGACATGGACTTTTTGCCAACAATTCCTGTGCAGATATAAAGAAAATTGAAGCTTGGCAGGTAAAGTAGTGCACATTCCTACTAAAACGCCTAATCACCCATAACTTTGACTTTTTAACTATCTGGTTTTGTTCCACAGGTCCTGAAGCAGCTCCGACATTTGAATTACACCAACAGTATGGGTCAAAAGGTACATTTTGGTGAAAGTGCAGACCTGTCAGCAAACTACACCCTTATAAACTGGCACAGGTCTGCTGAAGATGGTTCTGTGGTGTTTGAGGAGGTGGGATACTATAACATGCACACCAAGAGAGGAGCCAAGCTGTTCATTGACAAGTCAAAGATTCTGTGGAATGGATACAAGTCTGAGGTCAGTCAAACTTTTAAAGTATTTCCAACTAATACCTCTGTTGTTCTTTATGTATGGTGAGTATTTATCACCCCAGAAACATAAACTTGTTTTGACAGGCAGGTGGGTGGGGAATAGGAGCTCAATTCTTAAAAGATACATACTGTTAAAATGATCTCAGCCTTAGTGTTGATCATACTACTCTGTGCAACAACGCATTAGATTTTTTTGTCCACTTGGGGGCAGC
Organism: Labroides dimidiatus; assembly: GCA_030710495.1. Taxonomy (NCBI): domain Eukaryota; kingdom Metazoa; phylum Chordata; class Actinopteri; order Labriformes; family Labridae; genus Labroides; species Labroides dimidiatus. The sequence goes on from CM061159.1 coordinate 16,474,639, forward strand.
ACAAGTACCTTTAAAAACAACACTGTCACACTGCATTATCACCTCCCCTTTACTTTGAGTCATAGAAGAAAGAAAAAATCACCCTCTTCTTATGTGTGTGCTGGTTTTGACTAACTGCCAAGAAAAATACTTGTTTCTTTTGTCAACAAAAGCTCAACTATGCCCATGAGCACTTCACAAACTTTGCCTTTCTTTCTGTACATATAAATTAATTTTTTTACCTGAGCTTCAAAATCTTCAAACAATTGTAAGAGCGCTACACTAACAATGTAAGACAGTAACTTTTATATCCCAAAAAGAAACATAATTGGTTTAAGAACTGATGGGAACAGCAGATCTAAGTGAAATTCTCTGAGGGTTTTCTCTCTACAAAAATACTTTGACATGACACAGCCATTTAGCCTAAAAGAAAATTGTCAGGGACCTCTGGATACGAGAACTCACTGTAATAAATCTCAACCTGTAACAGGAAAACAAATTAATGCTCCATTTTCCTGCTATGTTATCACTGTTGACTGAGTAGTGTAAGCACACAATGTGCAAGGACTACTATTTAATAAGCAGCTGGTTATAGACGTTGATTCCTGAAGGAGCAGAGGGAGTCTTGTTAAACCCTGTCAGGATTCAGTGTCATATAACACCATACATTATCCCACTTGTTAACAAACCATCAACTAAAGCTTTTATCTGATATGAATTATTGAATGAACAGCTCTTAAATACTTTACCTTCTCTAAGCAATTATGGCAGTCTGGACACCAGCACAAAAACAAAGTGGTACGTTTTATAGGCTATTGTTTAGGTGCTGGATTTAAGTCATTGAGCACATGGTATCTTTCCTGTGTTTTATATCCCACAGGTACCATTCTCTAACTGTAGTGAGGACTGCGAGCCTGGCACAAGAAAAGGGATTATCGACAGTATGCCAACATGCTGCTTTGAATGTACCGAGTGCTCTGATGGCGAGTACAGTAATCATAAAGGTAAAAAGATACCAAATGGTCTCAGAGGAATTAATGCGACTATTGCTTTTCTAATATATACTTTTTTTTTATTTAATCCAGATGCCAGTGTTTGTAACAAGTGTCCAAACAACTCTTGGTCCAATGGGAATCATACATTCTGCTTCCTGAAGGAGATTGAGTTTCTCTCATGGACAGAGCCATTTGGGATAGCTTTGACAATATGTGCAGTAGTGGGTGTCGTCCTGACCACCTTTGTGATGGGAGTCTTTGTCAAATTTCGAAACACCCCAATAGTGAAGGCCACAAATCGAGAATTGTCCTACGTACTTCTGTTCTCTCTCAACTGTTGTTTCTCCAGCTCGCTCATCTTTATTGGTGAGCCACAGGACTGGACTTGCCGTTTACGCCAGCCTGCTTTTGGGATCAGTTTTGTCCTCTGTATCTCCTGCATCCTTGTGAAAACTAATAGAGTTCTCCTGGTATTTGAAGCCAAGATCCCTACGAGCCTTCATCGTAAATGGTGGGGATTAAACCTGCAGTTTCTGTTGGTGTTTCTGTGCACATTTGTTCAAGTTATGATATGTGTGGTCTGGCTCTACAATGCACCTCCTTCCAGTTACAAGAATCACGACATTGATGAGATCATTTTTATCACCTGCAATGAGGGCTCTGTGATGGCTCTTGGGTTTCTTATAGGCTACACGTGCCTCTTGGCGGCTATATGTTTCTTCTTTGCTTTCAAGTCCCGCAAACTTCCAGAGAATTTCACAGAGGCCAAATTCATCACATTCAGCATGCTTATATTCTTTATCGTTTGGATCTCTTTTATACCTGCATATTTCAGTACTTACGGAAAGTTCGTATCAGCTGTTGAGGTCATAGCTATCCTGGCCTCCAGCTTTGGGATGCTGGCCTGTATCTTCTTCAACAAGGTCTACATCATCCTTTTCAAACCCTGCAGGAACACCATTGAGGAGGTCAGATGCAGTACTGCTGCACATGCTTTCAAAGTGGCGGCAAAAGCTACGCTAAAACACAACTCAGCTGCAAGGAAAAAGTCCAGCAGCATTGGTGGATCTTCTACCTCATCTCCGTCCTCGTCCATCAGCCTCAAGACCAACGGCAACGACTGTGACCCTGGAAGGCATAAACCCAGAGTGAGTTTTGGCAGTGGAACAGTTACTCTGTCCTTGAGTTTTGAGGAGTCAAGGAGGAGCTCTCTGATGTGAAGACATGTATAAGGATGCAAGCTTTTTCTATTCCAATCAGAAAAAAAAATGCATTTTGGACTTTATTTTGAAATGCTTTCATGAGCCTTTTCTTCTTCCTGTTTCCTTCCCATTTGTTCAGGTGTCATTTTAATAGGTGGAATAAACTGTAACTCCAATAAGAAACTGTATGCTGTAGTATAACTGAATGCTGTAATACTTATCATTCCTGGCATGACTCTCAATAAGCCTTCATATCATAATTCAATATTTTTTACTATTAAATACATTGTTTTGGACCCTTAAAGTGTGTGGTTTTTTTCATTAGAGACATTATTAACCCTCTTAAATTGCTTAACTGGTATCTATCGCTCTATCTCTCTATCTACACTGATAAACTGACTGTAGTGACATTGTGTTCAGCACAAAGAACTGACTGGAAACTTGGACATATCTGACCAGAGAACAACCAAGGCTCCTAAATTGGAAAAGCGAGCCCACAGGATGTATGAGTCACTCTGTAAACACACAATTACAGGATGTCGACCAAATGGTTGTGTTAAGGTCAATCACAAGACAAAAAAAGAAATGGAAGTTTAACTCCTCAACATGTCAGTGTTAATTCCATGTCATTCTTTTGGGTTGTCCCTGGGTAGTGTTTCACAAGTAAGGTTTTAACCCATAGAACAAAAAAGTCCAAGAAAAATACTGATGTGAAATTTTTACCAAACTAAAATATAACCAAAATACTGTTTAGTTTAGAAGTGATAGTGTCTCTAAAAATAAGTTACTCTCTTTTTTAAATCAATAAAACTAAAAACCTTGCGTGACAAATTTGGGGGTGTTATCCAAAAACCACTTCAGAAAATGTCCCACTTTTACATTTCCATCATCTACATGCAGATCTTGTTAAAGTGAAATTACCCAAATCATCTTGATGCAGTTATGTTGTATGGATTCATACAAAACCACATCAGTACACCTGTAATGAGACATCAAGATCCGAGTACAATAACAAACAAAAAAACCTCTTAGTAACTCTTTCAAGAAACGTTCTCTGCTTGCAGCTTGCTTATCACAGGTTTCTGACAACTGCAAACAAGGCAAATCTAACATGTTAACGTGATTCTCACAGCAGACCTACACAATTCAGCCATGTCCCCTCAGTATGGGAGAGGTGTTAATAGGGGGAGGAGCACACTAAAACAAAGATGCACTACTTATTCTGATACAGTGTGTCTGATTGGTTACTTTAAGGGTACTATGAATTATCTACATCTTTGTTTTTTAGGATTAAATAAATAAATAAATAAATAAATAAATAAATAAATAAATAAATAAATAAATAGCTGAGCAGGCACATAAATGATAGTGTCCCTTTACAAGAAAAATCTGGAGCAAATCCAAATGAGAGGAGATTGATGTTTCATGCAGTCATCTTTGATTCTGCAGTCTAAACAACAACAAATAAGTTAGTCGAGCAGTTTTGGTTTTGCAATCACTATATTGGCTTTTTTAAAAGGAGAAAATCTCTGCAGTAGAAGACTCAAAAAGTGGGTTAAAGTTCTTCAAGTGCAGGACCTCCCATGTTGCTCAACAGGAGGATACCATGTTGAGACTTTTTGTCTGACCTGCAGCAGACTGGGGTGCAGCTGGACAACCACCTCCTGTTTGCAGAAGGGAAATACCTATATCCACAGTCAGTCTAACCGAGCAGACTGTTCATACAGTCTTAGCTGTTTGACTTGTTTTAAGAATATTTTTTCTCATTATGTTTTGAAAACAATACAGTGTCCTCCAAACAAGCTCAGTTAGTTCTTGTGTTCAAAGCAACATAGAAACCTTAATTGTAAAAAAAAAAAAGTATAAAGTTTGGGAAAATACAAATGTAATTATCCTATATTACACAAAAATATAATATTCAAATCAATTTATTTGATTATGATTATTGTTAATTCTTTACAAAGTTTGTTTACTCATTAAGATCATTTAATAGTGTCTCCTCAGTTTGTCCTGGGGTAACCTTTGTTACTCTTTTATTGTGTATAAAAAGTGCTCTATAAAAAAGTCTGACTAATTGATTGATTAGTAATCACTGTGAGATATTATCTAATAATATTAAGGAGGTACTATGTCAATATTTTGAAATACTAAGCCATAATAATGAGACACTATGTCAATATGATGAGATACTAGCTCATCTCTATACTGATTTACATTCTCTTTCTCTCTCTCTTTTTTTTTTTTTAGAACTAAGAGAGAAGGGTTTCCTAAGACTTGTGCCTTTAAAATAAAGTGGGGGCGCCGGGGGGCGTTCACTATTGTAATTCAGCCAAAAGGTTTGTTTGGGAAAACCAAACTCAGAAAAGGAATCACACTTTCCGTTTTGCAAACTTCAAAATAAAAGCAATGGGACTGGGGCAGCCGTGTGACACACCGTTTCAGACGGGTTTACAAAAAAAAACTGTACCGTCCATGATTTATATATGATCATTGACATTCTTACACATAGTATTTAAATAAAATATACTCCCATCCAGAAATTTGCATTCACTTACCATGACTAGAGAAAACCCGTTTAACCCAACTTAAGTGCAGACAAAACAGGCGTCAGTGTAACTGTATCATCTTAGATGTATTTACAGGCAGTTAGAACGAACTGAAAAATATATTTGACTTTAAAATCCGTTATATTTTCATTCCCATGCATGGCTCTTTTATTGTGACAAGCATCCGGCTTACGGACTACGTGGTTGTATGTGCTCGACGCAATTGTTCGTTTATTGATACCCTAGGATAACGATAGATAGTGTAACGGTAAGATGCTATTCATTGTGGCAGCTATATCCTCAGAAATTTTGTATCATTTTATTATATATTTACTACCTTGCACATTTTATTTAGATCTGTTGATGTTGGTATTTACATTTTACATCACTTAAAAGTGTCTCTAGCGTTATATCCGCATTCTTCAGCTAGCTCACTGCTAATCGCCAGAACTGCTTACCCGAGTACAGACCTGTGTTTCAGGAACAATTTTGGGACACAAATGTTGATAGTACTCGCATTTAAAAATAGTGTCGGATCTACACATTTCTTCTGAAGAATAGTGGGAGATAACCGTTTCGTGTCCTCCCAGCTAATGTTTAACATGTGACATGTTTAATGTTGTTCTTCTAAAGTAGATATATATAATCAGTCAAAAAATAAAGGTCGGATGAAAAGAGATGTAGAAACTTTACCTGTCTTAAAATGTTAAAACTTGGGTATCTTAACTTTTATCCTAGAAAGAGCAAATGGCCACGATTTGGTTTGAAACGTACTCTCACGAATATGTTTTAACTGCATGATCAGCATCACAATACAATACAAAATAAACTCCTGCAATGGCTGCTGAAAGAGCAAACGAATTATCAATCCGTCCATGGTTTGGTCGAGAAGTTAACTAGAAAAAATCAATAATCAAGAGATATTTGATAAAGTAAATGTACAATTAAAGGATAAGCTAAGCAAAATAGTTCTTCAATGTGACATTACTTTGTCACACAGGGGCACAGAAAAGGACAGGTGTGTAGTTACAGAGTACGAGATTACCTTTCAGGAAGTTCTTTCAAATGTGTGTAACAGAATCAGTGGTTCTGACCAGAAAAGAGAGGCTTGGCAGGTGTTATTGTTTGTTTTCTAAGATAACATCTAATCTGTGTTTCTTTGTTGTAAGAGTGTAGTATTACATGGGAGGATGTGGCAGTATGTTAACAGTTTTGCTTAACGCAAACATTCTTTTTCTCTGCAGTAACATTTTGTTTCCTCTCTTAAAGTCGGAGCTGGTGTTCTTTGCCACACTTCCGAAAACAGGATTTCTGAGGGATTACCGATGGATTTTCACCAATAAGTTTTTATATTAAAAAGTGATTGACTCACTGTATGGACTAGCAGAATGTTTCCTGGCAATGGGATGACTGATCAGTGAATTTGTGGCTGTCTCTTTTGCTGAAATGTCCACCATGGAAGAAAAATTGTGAACCTTAAGCAACAGCATCTACAGTCACCACCTTCCTTGTTTCACACCAGTGCAACCACACAATCATGGGCTTTTGCTCACCTGTGTGCAAGATTTTACGGAGGGGAAAGTATTTAGTACTGATCTTTGTTTCACTCTCAGTGCTGGCATGGATTGCAATGTTCACTGGGGAAACATTAAAACTCGGTCAGTATATGTCGGCCACAAAACAAACTTCCGTCCAAAGAGACAGCCTGAGGGATAAACTTCAGCTTTTGACGGCAGCACCTCAGAACTTAAACTCTCCAACACCCAAAGTCAGATGTCCTGAGGAGTCACCATTGCTACGTAAGTGTTCAAAGCATACCTATGGGGCAGATTTGCAAATGACTCTGCAAAAATTCAGTGATTTTGTTATTGCTTAGTTGAAGATATATTAACAACTGGCTTTGTGAGTTCTTCTTGTGGGTGCATGAGTCAGTTAGAAAAATATTCAAATTTAAACCAATTATAAGTCCTCATTTTATTCAATTTTTCATTTTGGATTGCTCTACCTGCTGTTACACTCACAACTATTTGCTGTTATCTGTATCATTTGCAGAAGGGGCTGTGAAGCTTTCTTTTGAATCCTCTCTGAAACTGAAAGATGTGGAGAGTGATAACAAAAGAGTGACAAAGGGTGAATATGAGCCTGCAGACTGTACAGCAAGGCAGAGTGTAGCGATCCTCATTCCTCACCGCAGCAGAGAGAAACACCTCCTCTACCTCCTGCACCACCTGCACCCATTTCTGCAGAGGCAGCAGCTACATTATGCCATCTATGTCATCCAGCAGGTATGGCACAGTCCAGTCACACTTAATTTTTGTATACCAATAGAGTTGTGGAGATCCATTTATTGTATTTGTTTGTCATCAATAACCATTTCAAAATGTGAAATAGCTAGTTATTTCCTGTCTGTCCTTTTTTTATTTTATTTTTTTTTATTTTTTTTATTATTTTTTTTTTAAAGGCTGGAGATGCAACTTTTAACCGTGCCAAGTTACTAAATGTTGGGTATCTGGAGGCCCTGAAGGATTACAATTGGGAGTGCTTTATCTTTCATGATGTGGACCTGGTTCCTGAAAATGATCACAATCTATACGTCTGTGACAACCAGCCCAGACACCTGGTGGTTGGTCGAAATGCAACAGGATACAAGTAAGTTTTTAAGTTTGAGTCAGCAGTGAGACTTTTATTAAATAAACTTTGAGAACATGAATACAGGTTTAAGTATTCCTTCCTGCTTCTCTCAGGCTGCGATACAAAGGCTACTTTGGAGGAGTCACAGCCATGACCAAAGACCAGTTTCGTCAAGTTAATGGATTCTCTAACATTTACTGGGGTTGGGGCGGAGAAGACGACGACCTTCGCATCAGGTTGGACAGCAGAAGCAAAAACCGTATCCCATATGAAGGCTATTTACACGCATAATAACTTCAGCATGTCAGATTTTGTCCCCTTTGTTCATTCACGGATCGATGTGGGTTTGCCCTCTCACCTAGGGTTGAGCTGCAGAAAATGAAGATCGTCCGGCCGCCTGCTGATGTGGCGCGTTATACCATGGTGTTTCACAAAAGAGACAGTGGTAACCAGATAAACAAAGACAGGTCAGTAAATGTTGACATAATTATCCATAAAGCACTTAAGATGATTTATTCTCAATGATCTGATTCATGGTGCCGAGTTATGCTCTTCAAACATCGTTTTACTTTTGTGCTTCCCAGGATGAGGTTGTTGGGACGAACACCACAGGTATGGAGAAAGGATGGACTTAACAGCTGCTCCTATAAGACTTTATCAGTAGAGAGGCCGCCACTCTATGTGAATGTAACTGTGAACATCGGCAAGCCACAGAGTTGAGATTTTATAAAGTAAGCCAAGCTGTGACCAAAAATATTTTGATATATTTTATATAGTATGTTTGGGAAACTGAATGCAGAAAAGCATGTGTTGGGACACAATTTTGAGTACACTAAATGCACATTGGGTCTGTTAGTTTATAAAATACATTTTTGCACATTATTTTTTTTTCATATCACATTGCCTCCATTTCTTTGTTTGCTGCTAAAAAATTTTTTTTCGAGTAATGCATGTGAGGTAAAATGAAGTAGTTGACAGATATTCCTTATCCTTAAAATGTGTTGGTTCAACATCAGCTTTCACATTATTTTAACATATGCCTTATTATTTACCAGATCTTTGGGGAAAATGTGTATTTTGTGTGCTTCATTCTGTGGATGCAACAATCACAGACACAGGTGTTGACGCTTATTTTGCCAGATTGGACCTCAGGTCTGCAGGAACTGAAAACTGACATCAGATGACTGACAGATAACAGATTCATTCGAAATTTACTTTTCCTTAATAGTAATCAACATTATTTTATTAACTTAATGTTGATCTTAGATGCCTGATAAGCTAGACAAGTGAGACGATGTTTGTACTTGTGCAAAGCCTTTAAACTAATGATGAGGTTTGGTTCAAGGCTAGACTTTTATTTCATCATCTTTTATTAAAATTAACCGTAAATCTGTTGACTATGCATATTTTGATTTAACAAGAATTGAATTGATCAATATCAATAACGTGCTTTTAAAGAGCATTAATTGACCTGCAGAGTGTTGATTAATCATTAGCTTATTACAAACTGCCTGTAATGGCCAACTGATAAACCCTTTGAAACAGTTTTTGTGTTAACTATCAGCTGATTTAAATGGGTCAGTCTAAGACTTGTGTATACAAAAACATCTCTGTTAACACAATACTGAATTATAGATTAATATAAATCAGTTTACAAATGTAGAATAATGAACTTTTCTCTAGGAGTACACCAAAGCTGTTTTGGGGTTAAATGCATCTGCATTTTCCTGCATATTCTGATGTTTTGGCCATTATTTTGCAAAAACGTTAATAAGACAACTACAGACTTTTGGTTGATGGAACAAATGGATGGATGGCTTTTTTGTTTACTGAAGACAACACAAACATAAAAACCTCCTTGTATTCTCATCAATGCTACATATGTCATGGCTCCCCCATGAAAAACTTCCTAGTAGTATTTTTCGCTCTCTATGACAGAGAGAGCGAAGTGAAAGATTTAACATTTTGACTTTAGATGCAGCGAAATTATTCTGAAGTTAAACTGAAAAACAAGGATTATTGAAAAACAATCACATCACATGGTGGGCTGAATCATGGACAAAGTGTCTTGTGATTTTTTTTAAAGACCTTCTATTTACAGCAGACATTAGTCCAGTATCAACCTTGTTTAAACTTCACTGACTACAGGGCTTGAGTTTCATGTGAACCTGAAAACTGGTTCAGTTATATGAATTACAACCTTCTCTTGACCCATAATAGATTTCCTGTTGTTGCAGAGGGAAAAGCTTAAGAGAAAGTTAATATTAGAAAGTTAAGATCTGCCTTTGGCACTTTGAACCACTGACTTATCTTGAAGACATAAATGTGCTGCATTGGGCCAACTTTTTAAATGAGAATTAAAGATTTGATCTCTTAAACTGCATGTTTTCATGCCTTACATGGTTGATTTTAAAGAACAGATTTTTTTACTGTCTTAGTAACTTTGAAATGGTCATTTCTGTCTTTTAGGCCAAACACTTTGCCGTTTCTGTATTATCATATACATTAAAGACTCAGAGCAGAGTTCTCTGCATACTTGTGCTTTAATTATTGCATGCTTCCCAGAAACTTTTGTCTTCTATAGTCATATCATTTTTTTATACTATTTATAGTGTTAAGGTACTGTAGCTGCTGATATGTTTCAACTACATCTGTGATCTTTATTTATTTAACAGGCTGATCCTTCAACTGTCAACAATAGGGGATAAATCTAACTACATGAATATATTTACATAGCACTTCTGCCACACTTCATTTAACAATATCTGTTTGAGCTTAATGATAGATTGCTCTAATTTTGGCAACTGATCAGAACATCCTGAGAAATCCTCAGAATGAGCTTTCGCTGTTATGAAGCTCTGATTGCAGAGTTTGTGTCGTCAAAACTACGTTTAAAAAGAGGTTTTCTGAAGTGGCCTGGACGTCTCATTGTTTCATAGTCACATCTCCAGCTCTGAAAGAACGTTCTGATTTTACTGTTATTATTTTTACTTTATAGCACCAGTGAGTTGAAAACTTTACATGTTAGTGTACCGTCTCTAATGGATTTTAAAAAAAATGATCAGAGCTGAGAAGATTTACTTGTGAATCATTGTATGGAACTCAAAGTGATACCAATGTTAACTCTTTGACAATATCACAGGAAAATTATTCTTGAATATTTATGTATTGATTGCAGATGATTTGTCCTTTTTTTTTTTAGTTTGTGTAGGTGGAAAAAGGGGGATTGATTACTTTCAAATGTAACAGGATTAATTCTGCTTTAGAAACATGTTCAATAAATAGTATTTTTTCTTATGAATTGGTGTACTGTTATGTTTTTGAGGTTAAAAATCTTTGATTATTTTGTTTCATTTTTGACTTGACTCTTTATTTGAATATAACTTTATTCATTTACTCCATGTACATGTGCTCAAAGAAATATGAGACTTGAAACAACCCAATGCAGCTGGTTTTTTAATCCTTTCGTCTTGGTCCGTCTCCATCGACTTTTTTTATCTGAAAACTTATCTCCTACTTTTGTGATGCAGTATTGTTAAAGATTTACCTCATTGAAATGTAATTTTATATTGTTAAAAAGAGAATTTATGCCTCATGTACTTGTAAAAAGCAGTCCGAACCTGTTGGGAAGAGCCTGCAGTTCATTGATTTCACCAGAGGAGGTCCCTGAAAGCACAATGACTACCACAGGGATAACATTTTGAGTGGTGCTTCATGTCTTTGATTAAAACCTGCTAAACTTTCACTTGCTTAAAAAATATGCTGAAATTTCAGTTGAGTTTTATTTATTTGTAATTTATGCTCAAAAAGGCTCAATGCATCATGAAATGTGTCTCAAATAAACATTTACTAACTCTATTTCCCAAAGAAGACAGATGCAACAATAACTCCAAAACAGAGCAGTCCTTGCTGTGAAATGTTGATGGTATGAACATTTACAGTTGCACCTCAATAAATTAGAACATCCTGAAAAGTTTATTTATTCCAGTAGTTCAATTTGAAAAGTAAAACTTATTTTAAACAAATTTAGTACTCAAAAAGTAAATATTTCAAGCATTTATTTCCTTTTTCTTTGATGATTATGTCCTACAGATAATGAAAACACAACTCTCTGTGTACTGAATCAACATGTAGGTTTCACTCTATGAATTAAATGACTGAAATAAATTTACTTTCAGATATTCTGACTGTTTTTTTACGTCAGTGAGTAACATGCTGTAGCTGCAGCTTTAGCTTTACTTTCAAATTATCCCCCCAAAAACTGTAATAGGAATATTTTATCATTTGTATATATTTTTTCTCATTATCATTACATAACTTCCGCTCTGTGGAATCTAGCAGAAACAAAATTATGCTGCAGATGTACCGAGACATTACATAAAGCGAAGGACAGGGCAATCCCCAGAACTAAGGACAAGAACCATTTATTATTTAGATACAATGAAAAGACTTCTCTGCAAAGACCTTCTTTTTTCTGACCAGTGCAGAGGGATGTCTGAGGCTTTGTATGGACAGAATGATGTCATCTCCTCTTCCTATGGTGCAGAAAGAAAGCTTTGTCCTGTGGAGGCTTGGCCTGGTCATGTAGCTCACATGTGACATTTACAAAACACTCCACACAAAAATATGAACTCTGCAAGCTGGATCACTCTGATTTACACAACAAACCAGCCCATTCAGATACATGAAATAATGCCATCAGTGCCCACGATGTGCGGTACAGGGTTACTGCTTGTAAACAAACTTTCTTTCACTGGCTTGATGTTAATGTTTTTATTTAAAATAGTGAAAGTGAGTTAAAAAAGGCACTACTTTCAAATAATTGTTAAGTTCTCAAATCTTTTGAAAATTACACTATTGGATGGATAGATAGCTTTAAAAAAATTATACTGTATAAAAATAGAACAATTTCATTTTCAGATGGACTAAAATCTCTGCATGTGGCTTCAGATGTGAGTTGTTGTGTATTTGTGTTTATATCTGACATCCTTTGAGCTATTGCATGCTGGGACAGGCACCCTCACTATCTTGACGAAAAGAAGATGGTAGAGGAGATGGAAAGGTATACTCAACCAGGACACTCGAAGCTCCTACAAACGATATTTCATATTTCAAAACCTCATGGCTATAATAAAGAGGTTGCACTAGTGAGTATGTATCAGATCTGCATCTTTTCTTAGTCTTTGTTGCTTACTGTTATTTATATAAGACTTTTGATTACAGTTTTTGCTCTCATAGGAGCATGGTGGATGTAGCAGACAATATTCAAAAAATTCAATGTGCTACCTGCAAGACAGTAAACCCAAAGACAAAGTATCCAGCAAACATAATGAAGCATTTGTAAGGATTAAGAAAAAGAGACAGATATTTCCCTTAAAAGTTGGTGGAGACCAAAGAAGAGCTGAAAAAGACAGAGAACACCACTTCCCTCCATCAGATGGAGACTTCATATTCACAATAATCTTTCTCCATGTTTGTTGGACGTCTAAAGGCAAACTCAGCGAAATGTTTGCAATAAAACCTAACAGCCATTTGATCCGAGTTTATAGCTTGCTTCCACTCCACATAGTTTTTACAGTGAGGCACATGCTATGCCTCAAAAAAGGAGAAACCACTTCTGACTATTTTTTTCATTTATTTCTTGGCGAAGTTAGCCTATACTCCTAATAATTTGCTTGTTTTACCCGAGTTGATCTGGTGAAACTTCACAGAAAAGCAAAACTGCCTTTAGAATTCAGATTAGAGGCATTTAATCAGTGCTAGCAGATTATCAAATGTTTACAGATGTTTTCTCCTGAATTCAAAGCTGGTCGAGTGTAATGAAGTCATCATTTGTCTTGTTTTCATCATGTCTTTTTCTTTTTTTGGGGGGGGGGGGGCAGTCTTGAATTGTGTAACTTTCACATGGTGATAACTACTGCATTCAGTAGGCTGTCTGTCAGAAGTGTTTTTTTTTCTTTTCCTTTTTTTCATCAGCGTTAACTTAAGACAGCAGTCAGTAGTACTCCAAGGGTTGATTTGCTGTACGTAGGGCTCAATTTCTTTTTTAATTTTTTCATACCTCTGGTTTCTAAGGACACATTTTAATTGTTCTCTTTTGTGTATTTTTCTGCTCTTTGTCATGATGTTTTCACATCTTCTGTTGAGCACTCTGTGACATATGCTTTAGAAACAAACGTGCCTTTCTTTCCTGATGTCTCTGCAAGTAAAGATTATTACTCTTTGTTATCCAAAATGTAGTTTTGACATCAGTAATTTTTGGGGTTAGAATGATAAATTATATGTATGAAGAATATGTCACCAAGCTTTAGTCTTTCTTGATGTTTTTCTTTGGGTTCCAGATGGATTTCATTCAGTTAGGACAGGAAGCAGTATTGTTACTTGGAGCACTGGATGAAAACTTCTTAATTTACAAGACCAACACCAGTACTTCACATTTGATACAAAAACTGATGGGATCTTTGTGATGAAGTTTTAGCCCAGGTTAAAAAAGAAATGCATGCAATGCACGGCAGTAACAAGAACCATGCACCCCACCCCCCCACCCCTCCCTCCCCATTTCCCATCTGTGCCCTTCAGGCCCTCACTTCAGTCACCTCCCACTTCCTTCTTCCTTCAGAACCCGTCTGTTTTTGTTTTCGAGCCCGGGCTCTTTGCACAGGAAATTGTATACATAGGGAGCATTCAGGAAGGCAGAGAGCAGCTTTCCCGTTAGCTCCAAGTTTGGGGCATGAAAAAAAATGAATAAAAAGAGGTCAGTAATTCCTAAAACCAGGAGAGAAACAGAAGTCAGCTGTTCTCCTCCCCTTACTCCATCTCCCTCCCCTTTATACAGTCTCAACACTTCAAAACTCCCTGCCTCACCACTGCCACAAGTTCAAACTTCATTACAGAACATTTGAGAAATGGAAAAAATATGTTACTTCTGTAAGGGTTTGTCATTCTTGAACACATGTGTACACTCTCAGCTACAGAGGAGCCTGTGTGAAGGGGAGACTGTGTGTGGAATGAAGGAAAGAGGAGGAGATAAAAAAAGGAGCAGGGAGAGAAAGACTGGCTGGGGGTGAAAAAACAACAGGAAGCTGACCGGTTCTAATGCTGTTTCTGCAAATCCTTTACAGATAAAGCAACGGTCTGCCACGTCCCGGCTAAGCAGCACCCACACCACATAGGTTCTTTTACCGTCACTTAACTTATGACTATCTAAAGGACTTTAAGCTGAAAATGTGACGTCACTTCTGCTCTCAGCCTCCAACAAACTGTGTGGTTAGTCAGAATGTGAGCGGATGCAGACGCCTGGGAGCTGATTGCTGGGATTTCTATGTGGCTGCTTTTCTTTTTGGGACCACAAACTCAACCTTTTATGGGGTCATATGGATCGATCGTTGTGTTTCCAGGGATCTGTTTTCTTTAATTATCTGGAAGACTAAGTGGAGCCACATGAAGAATAAAGGGAATAAGCTCAAGTCCAAAAAGAAAGGAAGTGAAAATGCCTTCGGCTGTGACCTGATAGAACATCTCCAGAACTCAGGACAGGATGGTAAACTTTTTTTGCTTCTTCATCTTTAAAATCTAAGCATTTGTTGCAAGCAGATAGGCAGCATTTCTTCTTTACCACTAAACTTTATTCATACACAGAGGACGGCATTTCTACTTAAAATTAGCTTAATTAGTTATTCCCTGGATAGCTGTAGCTAATATAAGCTTTACAATCAAATTATGATGTTGAATTAAGACGGACAGAACAAAAAAAAGAGTATTTATGTACCATAACGCCTATGAAAAAAGACTTTCCTTTACTTGCATATGGCTTTATATGTGTTCTACATTTGGCAAGTCAATTCATTCCCCCATTGGCTACATTAAATGCTCATTTGTGACTTTGGGTGTGGCTCTTACATATTTGTTCTTTTCCTACATCTTATGAGTAAAAGACCGGGTGGTGTTGCTCCCAGCAGATATAAAAAAAAATATGAGAGCTAAAAAAAGAAATAAGAAAGAAAGAAAGACGCAACATGCACCATCAAATATTTACAGTTAGTTCAAAAGTGTTATCCTTTCATCTCTACAGCACTTTTCTTTCCACTTATTGTACGTCATCTTCTTCTTTTTTTTATTTACAACCATAATCTCACATCTTTTTGAGGGAAGCGTCCCGGTGTACCACAAAAAAAAAGTGAACAGAAATCTCCCTCATGCTGAGACACATGAATCCTTGAGTTGAGGATAACTTTAAGGAAGACCTGTTTCTGTGGCTGCCCCGTGAGGCGGGGCGTTGGGTGCAGGAAGTGAGGGAGGAGGTTAGGGGTGTACCCTTCATCATGGATGTCAAGCAGACATATTGTGTTTTGAAATTGTTGGTTCATTATATCGTGACTGCTCTTTAATAGAAATGACTGAATGCCTCTGGGAGCTGCTGTGACACAATGACATTAAGTGTGATATAGTGACAATCAACAACCTTTTTAATTTTTAAATCGAATTGAGCATGTGCTCCAGGCACCTACACAAAGAATCTCTGAATTAATTCTTGAATTAATATTCCTTAATTTCTCTTCTGGGGTTAATAAAGTACATTCTATTCTATTCTATTTCATTATATTCCAGAGATATCCGACACTCTTTATCCTCCCCAACAGACTGTCAAACAGAAAACAACAGCTAAGGCTGAGTGTTACATCTCACACTTCCTGCCTTGCAGAGACAAAAGAGCCTTGATTATGTTGTGTAAGTTGTTTATGACAACCCTGCAAATCCGAGGATGTACAAACTTGTGTCCTCTGGTGGAGGGAAGAGTCCGAAACACAATTTTCAAAACAAGGTTTTGTTAATCTGTTCCTGAACCTTTAAAGGCTTCACACAACTGTTTCACCATAAAAGCTGTTTCTAAAAGCTTCAGAAGACAGACTGCAGGGCTTTTTTTAGGGTTTCTATAAAGCTCACCACTGAGTAGCAACTGCAGTTACAGCATTCAGTGGAGCATTTAACACTATTACTGAAACAAACTAGTTACATCTGTTGACTGACATCATGCATTAATTTTATGATATAAAGTACCTTTTAGAAAAGGAGCAGGGATTTTCCCTTGGTGCTGAGACTGAGAAGCTAAATGAAGGCTCCAGAGAGGTTTTTTTTTTCATCCAGCATTTGACCACAGGCATGTCACTTAAAAACCAATTAAATCAAATAGACAAGAATGTAAATAGCAGATTCATGGTGAGTGCATGGAGAAATTAACTATTGCTGAAATTGCTCTGTCATTTTGTTGAAGATTAGTTTGTTGACATGATGATCTGTTTTTGAATCTTCCCACAAGTAGAATCAGAAATTAGACGGCAGTTGAACGGTCTACACAGACATCAATGTATTGTATGGCTTATTGTTAGTGAAAATATAACTGGTGAATGAAGTCAGTCATCTCTCAATTGGACGGTTGGAGATTCAGCCCATGTCCTGCTGTGCAAATGCTAAAGTGACATTGGACAAGACATCAGAGGTGCCCCCCCACAGTCAACAGTGCAGTGTGTGAGTAGGAACAGTTAACAATGATGGGCTCTTTATTTAGCAGTCTCTGCTGTCAGTGTATAAATGTGGTGAGAATGGGTGAATGTGACATGTAATGTAAAAAGTGCTTGAGTTGTCATTTGTAAACAAAATCCCATTCAGTGTTTTGGTTTATAGAGTATAGGGCCGCAACTAACGGTTAGTTTCATAATCCATTATTCTCTCGATTAATCGAGTAGTTGTTTGGTCCCTGAAATGTCAGAAAATGGTGAAAATTTTCAATTTTTCTTGGAGTCCAAGATGACATCATCAAATGTCTTGTTTGCAAACCAAAAATATTCAGGACTGTCGTAGGGAAGCAAAGAAATCAGATAATATTCACATTTGTGAAGCTGGAATTAAAGAATTTGGACTTTTTCTTAAATAATTACTTAAACCAATTAATCGATTATCAAAACAGTTGACAATTAATCAATTAATAATTGATTATTCGATTAATTGTTGCAGCTCTAATAGAGTATTAATCAAATGAGAAAAAAATCAGTGTTTTCATAGAAGTCCAAGATGAACATTTCAAATACTATGAATTATTCGTCAAAGAAAGAAAGCTGCTCTGTTCTGTAAAAAACAGGCAGTATTTAGTATTTACCATATAGAAAACCTAGCCAGAATCAGCTGTTTGCAAAAGATTACGAACAGTTTATTCATCACAGCTCTGCATATGTAACCAAAACGGTTAATAAATGAACCTGCCTATGGGGTTAAAGCTCCTCTTTACTGCCTTGTGTATACTATTTATTGAACAGTGATTTTATCTTGTGAATATTGCATTCACTCTTAAAATCTGCACTCACACAAACTAAACTGCTCTTTACTGTTTGACATTATTCACAACTTTGAGGTCAGTCTGTTAGGACCAAGAATATGTAATGAATTCTTGGAGGCGCTTCTTAGATTAAAAATAGTGAGCTGACAGATGAGAAGAGGCTCTGCTGTCTATTGATTTTCTTAAGTGTGGTGTCCCATTTACCACCTCGACACCACACTTTGTGAAACAAGATAGTGCTGTGTACACTTTTAGGGGGTGTTGCTGTAAGGGATGTGAGTTTTCTCATGAGGGAGGGTGTGTTTGATTTTGGGGGAAGAGGTGTAATTGCAAAATCTGTGCATTGTGTTTAAAATATAATTTGTAATTACTGATAAAAAAAAATATGTTTAAGGAATAAATAAAAGCTTTAAAAGCTTCATTCTGTTCTTTTTATGAGAAACAAACGGCTGTTTATTCATGTGTATTTAAAAAAGACCCTGAAGCAGTCGAAATTACAAAACATTCAGTTTAGGAATCAGTTCACCTTCTTGTATATTCATTTTGAAACAAATGTTCTTCTCAGTATGAGCTAAAAGAAGCTTGTGTCCAGACAGAAGCAGAACATGTGTTTAGCTCTGGATCCTCAGCTTAATCTCTTCAGTTTTTGTAAAATGTGCTCTCAAACACTTTTGTGTACACAAGGTGATGAACTGTAGTACAGAAAGCTGTGTACTGTCGGTGAGTGCTAACATTTCAAAAGCAGTTTTCTATTAGAGGAAATGTCGTAAGTTATACCAGCTACAAGGACTGGGTGTGTCAACCTTCCTCTGAAACAAACAAACCATTTTTAACTTCCTGTAGAAGTCCACCTACAATCAGCGGCCCTGAGGAATACAAAACAGACATGGTGGAACAAACCCCATACCATGAAGTCAGCCTGACAGCATGTGCATTGTTACTGCTGAAACACTGCTTTTACTGTAGCTTCCTTCCTCTTTTGTTCAGGTTTCATGTGGAGCTGAGAAGAGCCAAAACAGCAGAGGTCAAATATTCTTTTATGACTCATAATTTCTCAACTTCAGTTCCCCAGGTTCTGATTAAATGTGCAGAGTTTATCGAGGAGCATGGCATTGTGGACGGGATCTACAGATTGTCTGGGGTCACCTCGAACATCCAGCGTCTCAGGTACTAATGCAACACCAGAACTCCTACCAAACAGTAATTATACAAAGCACAAGTGTAAAACATATCACTTTACACTGAGAAGTTTTTATCTCCCGTCTATGAATGCTAAGCTCTCTTTGTACTTCTTCAAGGAAATCTATTTGGCATGAAGTTAAAAGTTGCGTCAGCTTCAGTTGATTTTTCCCTTTGCATTATTTCAGCTATGAACAGGATGTTTGATTGATTCATGTGAGGGTTTTTTGAGTTATTGTTCTGTTTCTGTGAAGCTCTTTGGGCTGCGCATCATGTAAAAGATAATTCAGTTTCACATTCTCTTTTTTTTATCCATGTTTGGAACAGCTTCAGTCATTTGGTGATAGTGTTGCTACTCTAAATTAATTTTTTGTATCTCCAAAATATTTAGATGAGTGATAACTATATTTGTATTTAAAATGGACAAATAATGATCTTTGTACTGTTTATATTTTACCATAAAACTTTAGTCAGCTGGAAAAGCTTCGATAACAAAATGCATTGGTGAGTGAAATAAAGTGTGTGTGTGTGTGTATGTGTGTGTACAGGCAGGAATTCTGCTCCGAGGCGTGCCCTGACCTTACAAAGGAAGTGTACCTCCAGGACATCCACTGTGTGGGTTCCTTATGTAAGCTGTACTTCAGGGAGCTTCCCAATCCTCTGCTTACATATGAGCTTTACAGCAAGTTCACCGTGAGTACATTCAAGTCACAGTCACAAAAATAAACAAAAACGTGTACAAACATAACAGCATTGGTCCGACTGCACGTTTCACCAAAACTTCCGTTATATAAACAGTAATTAATGACAGTCAGAAGAGCCTCTCTGACCACAGACATCAATAAGCAGTATCAGTTTCACATGGCCTCTCAGTGCTTTATGTTTCTCTGTCAGCACCCAATAAACCATCTCATCATTCTCATTAGTGGGACCTCATGCTTCAGCTAATAAACGTTACTATAAGCAGATGTAAACTGAGCTTTAAGCACAGAATGCAGTGTATGACACAGTTATACAACAATGTTCATAACTTCAGTTTGATTTATCATGGTCATATTTTTTCAGAGGAGTAATATTGCTTTCTCATAATCAGAAAAAGATGTTACTGGTTTGGTTTTCTTGGCTGTGAGGCCATTCCATCTTATACAAAATCCATCCTGATGCCCTGTGAAGTTTGATTTTGAGCTAGGGTTTACACAAACCTTGAGTGACACAATCTTTACATTAAGTACCAGAGAGAAGCTCTGTGGCAGAGGAGGAGGAAACTGAAATAGCAGAGGCTGAGACCTGCTTTCATTCATGCTTTCTGTGGAGCTCTCTGTGTGCATTGCGGAGCCATTTGCATACCTTGGCATTCAAACTTGAAAACTCAAATGCACCAGTGTTTTCAGAACAATCAGTTCCTCACATGAAGTAATGTTTAAAAAACATCATTCGGTGAATGTTCTAGCTGAGCTGGAGTAAGAGAACTCAGCGTGGGCACAAAAAGGAATGTGTTTGTTTGTAGAGAGTTTTTGGTGTTGAATTAATTAAAAAGCCTATTTTTTTACACATTGGCTAAGAAGTGTCAGTGGAATAAGGGTTTCTTGGGGCGTTATTCTACAGTTAGTCTTTGACATAATGCAAAAAAACACATCTGATTTTACAACTACCTATTGATGTTGACATCCTAACACGTGACCAGTAAACAGGGCTAAGAGGCTCAGCTGTTTGGGCCTCAATCACATGAGTCTGACTGCACACACGCCAGCATATCTGTTTAAATATGGCCAGCAGAGATAACTTGGTTAGAACACTAACTTAAGTAGTTTTACCACAATGAGATTCTATTTCACCAGCTGTTTGGGAAAAACGGAGGATGTTTTGTTTGAGGGTGTGTGCAAGTTTTGCAAACAAATTAAGTGTCATCAGAGTAATTTAAGACAGCTACAAAAACCACAGACAGGAGGACTCACTGTAAATTTGGGCTTATTTGGTTGCTTATTTTATCAAACAGTTTTTAACTATAATCATTCTCTGTAAGTACAGAATACAATGCTGACTATGGACTGAAGATAAAGTATTTTGACATGCACAACTTTCATTACATGCAGGAAGCAGCCTCAGTCCAAGGGGATCATGAGAGAGTATTACACATTCAGAGAGTTGTCAAAGAACTGCCAACCCCTCACTTCAGGTAAATAAAGCCATTTTAACTCTCAGCAGAACAGACTTTTGGAAGATATAACACAGTTTGATACATCTTATAAACACTGTTGTAATAAGTACTTCTTGGCCGTCTTCAGGACATTGGAGTACCTTACAAAGCACTTGACCCACCTTGCCACATTAAGCAGCCAGACCAACATGCATACCCGAAACCTGGCTTTAGTTTGGGCTCCAAATCTATTAAGGTGAGTTTGGTGATTTATTAATTATGATTCAGAATAAATAAAAGTTGTTTTTTTAAAAAATTGCAGAACTTGAAAGATTTCCCATGTTCCCTTTTATCATCTCAGATCTAAAGACATAGAGGCATCATCTGCAAATGGAGACATGGCTTTCCAGGAGGTGCGGATACAGCAGTCAGTGGTGGAGTTTATTCTAAACCACACACAGCAGATCTTCAGCAGTGATTCTGTACAAATCAAACCCAAAGATGGTATGATGTTCACAATATTTATGCCGATTATTTATAAGAGATAAGCTTTGCTCGTATTAAAGTGGATGTACCCTCCCAGGACCTAGTCTGATGTGTGGGGAGAAGTATGCCACGCTCCCGATTAGTGGTCAGGGTGGGCCGATGAAACTGATGAGCCTGGAGGAAGCACAGGCCCGCTCCCTGAGTCCAAACCATCCTGTGCATAGAGAACGGCAGCGAGAAAACAGCCTGCCTGATACCAGCACAGCCACGCTGTACCACACTGTCATCGACATATCAGACAGCAAGTATGACCAACCATAGTTCAGTCTATTGATCCATTATGAGTGAAGCAGAGTTTGGTACATGTATGTTTAGTGTTTCTATTTAGGGTTAATGACTGTCAAGGCAAGCTGTGGGTGAGCACTGGTTTTCATATCTTGATTTAATAATCTCTCCTTTGTGTTAGGAGAAAATTTTCTGGGAAATCAAAGAAATGGAAATCCATCTTTAACCTGGGGCGCTCTGTGGACTCGAAGGGGAAACTGAGCAGAAACGGCAGCGTGTTTATAAGAGCACAAGGGATAAAAGGTAAGAGCAAGCAAATAAACAAAAGGTCGCTAAGTGATCATAATGTTCCTTCAGATAGTTCACTAAGAACACAAACAACTAGGCAACAGAGTATTTTTATCACAAAAACGTATCATTTCAGGAAAGCAAACAGTAGTAACTAACAGATTTAGGGGGTATGAAATATGATTTCTGGGGCCTAACAGTAAGTTGCACCCCATGTACAGAGCGTCTCATTGTTACGGCACTCATTGGTTTCACTTCCGACCATGACCATTTGCTGCATGTCTTTCCTCACTCTCTGCTCCTCAAATTTTCTGCCTTTCTAACACTGTCATTTTAATACAGACAAGTTTCCCCCCAAATCAACAGTTTGAAAAAGATAACAGTTTTAGCAGCAGCTTGATTTGAATTATCAGATGTGCTGTTTAGGTTTCTGTGTACTCTGGAGTTTGTTAAGTCCAAGCAGCACACCAAGGTGTTGGAAAATAATCAATACAGTGGAGCAAAAGACAGCAGTTGCTCTTGGGTCTACATGAGACTGGCCCTAAAATCCAAGGCCAGGGCATCCATGACTCATCGGATTTGAAGATGTTCAAGTTTTGAGTTTTGCCTCATGAAACAGAGTTAGAGGTGTGGTGCTTTGCCAGGAGACTAAAGGACTACCTTTACTCCACTTCTTTACCATTTCTCCATTTATTTTCAATACGACGACCATCACCACTGGGTTTCCAAAACTTCCATGTTTTATCCAGTCTATGGTTTTGTCAAAGAGTAATAGAGAAGTTTTTCTTTTCTTCTTTCAGAAAAAGCAGCCCTACGTCCATCCAGGAGCATGGAGTCCTTGTGTTCTTTACCAACAGGTGAGTATAAAACCTAGATCTATTTATTTAACCCTTTCTCTTAGCCCATTATAAAATGATGTTGCTGTACAACAGTGAACTGGTATAGTTGAATGTTTGCTGTTTTTCTGCTCAGATGATGACAGAACAGGAAACAACAGTCCATCTGGTAATGCTGGCAATAATTTTGTGCCAGATGTAAAATCCAGAACTCTGGGCTCTGACTCACTCTATGACCTGAGTGAACACGAGCAAACCTGGGAGTTTAAAGGGAACAAAGCAGGAGGGGCTACAGGGGGCTGGGACTCAAGCATGAACCAAAAGGGCTCACCAGGTGCCTCTGTGGCCTCTCAGAAAACACTGCCAGAGCAGCTAAAGGTGTTCAAAGGTGATGACCTCAGCAGATACCGGCCCACCTCTCCAAAAAACAGGCGGATGTTGTACTCAGGTTCCTCCCACAACAGCTCCTCTCGGCCCTCCTTCCCAGGAAGCTTTTTTCCACTGGAGTCCTCGCCAAGGCATCAGCGTAGAGCTGTCAACATATCTGAGCCTTTTGCGGTGTCTGTGCCCTTACGTGTGTCAGCTGTTATCAGCTCCAACAGCACTCCATGCAGGGGACCCACCAAGGACAAAGCTGCTACTCTGAAACCCAAAGAGAGCTCGGAGCAGAGCAGCAGCAGTGGAAAGAGCAACACGTTCCCTCAGATGGAACCCAAGAAGCAGGAAGGAACCCAAAACAAAAACACAGAGGAGCCAAGCCCTGTAGTCCAGCCAGAGGGTGAGAACATCTCGCTTAATCTAATTTTCACAACCGCTTTTTGACATATTAGAGTCAGACATGCTCATTATAATGCAATGAAAAAAACATTTTTTTTTAAAATGCAGAGTCAAGCAAAGAAAGGGAGCAAGCAGGTCGAGGAGGGATGAACATTTCTGAACTGGAACCAAAGCCACTTGAACGTGCAACACAAGAAAGAGATGAAGCGCCATCTTCTGGGAAAGAGCTGCAACAGCTGCCTGTAGCTATGCAACTGGTAACTTCTCCAGAGACACACTTTGATCATTCTAAAGTTTTTTCTGTAGCTTCTATGACAACAAAAACATTTTAAAAAATTGTATTTTGCTTTTTCTCATTTTGAGCAGAAACCTTCTTTGTTTTTCTTCATCTCTTCTTCCACAGGACATAAAATCTTCTGAGAAAGAGCCATGGTCTGACCTCCACCAGGAGCTGAAAATCACTGAACCTGAAATTGACCTGCTAGACGAGACTTTTAAACCTGTTTCTGGCTCCAAGAGTGCTTGCGAGGTCACAAAGTTAACAATGGATGTTAAGTCAAAGCGAAGCCGAAGCTCTCCCTCTCTGTCTCTGTTATTCAGGGAGCAGGCTTTCAACACCTCTCTGAGTGATCATGCAATCACCGCTGGATCACATACCGCAAAGAAACTGCCCTCTGAGTCGGACATCTTGTTTTCTCTTCACACAAATACAGAGAATGTCTGTGCTGCTGCTCTTTCCAGTAGCAGAGAGTCGCTGCAACAGAAAACTGTACCCTCAAATAACAATGGTGCAGCCATTATCAAACAGAGCCAACTTCTTCCAAAGGAAACATGCTCAGGTAAAACTGGAAATCCTTTGCCAATAGAGGAACACCCAGCGGTTGAAGGCTGCTTGACAGCAGGTGACGAACAATCAAATCAACATGAAATCCCCCAAAGTGACACAAACTCCTCCTGTCAAGAAGCAAAGACCGTTGAAGTGATTCCTGCGCTGGAAGTGATTCAGAGACTGTCCGTGTGTTTGGAGGAGAAACGAAACACCTTGGAGCTGCCGATGCTTGATCATGATGAAAGTAGCGGAGCAATCTCAGAGGAGCTGGACCTCGTGGAGTCCTGGGAGGATCTAAGCTCCAACAAGCAGTGGGTCACCAGTCCTCTCCACTCGCCTGACATCGAGGAGCTGTTTCAGAAGCTGTCACCCTTCAGCTCACACGGGGAGTCTCCAGGGTTAGAGAAGGGACAGGTTTTATCTCCTTCAGCTGCTGATGAAAAACAATCTGCCATAAAGAGCACTGAACAGTCATTAGGAAATCTTCCTCAGACTAGTAGCAGCAAACTGGAGAATAAATGGACACATTTGCCATCAGTACCCATACGGGTTCATACAAACAGCAATAATGAAATGCAGTTTAGTGCAGGAAAAAGCAGCACAACAAAACAGAAGAATACAGCATCATCTCAGAGGTTTTACAGACAGTTGTCTCATGAAGCAGCTGCCTCAGAGAGAAGAGAGGAAGGCTGCTTCTATAAGCATCGGCCATACTCCCTTAATTTAGATCTGGGGCAGCGGTGCATCAGGGACATTTCTAATCAGCAGAGTCGTAACTCTTCAGAGTTTTCCTCTTGTAAGAATGGTTTACAGATCTCCTCTGGGGCCATAAACAACGGGCTACCCTCAGAGCTGGAGCTGTTCCTGAGTGATCGGCATGCACCCCTACGCAGAAACTCAGCTCCAGTCAGTGTGTCGTCTGTGAGAACAGCCTTCATGATCAAAACATGCCAGGCCAAAGCTGTGCCTGTCATCCCTCCAAAGGTGCAGTACAGTCAGATACCTCCCTCCAGACAGGAGAGTGATTTCAAAGCAGCGAAGGAGCCAGAGAAGGAACGTCCTAAAATGATTGCAGAGAAGAGTAACAGTCTGCCTCCTCCAATGATGTCAGATCTAAAAGAGGAGCTGGAGAATAAAGAGCCTGTTCATAAACACCCAAAACACACAAATGTTGGGAATGGTGGCGATTCTGTGAAGACCACGTCAACTACAGAGCTGCCAGTCATAACGAGGAGACACCCGCCCAGTCTGGAGGTGTTTGTGGATTGTCCCAGACCCAACAGAGGGAATATCTTACAAAGACCATCCTTCAGGAACAGACAGAGACCACAGAGTCTCATTCTGCTCAGCCCACCTTTCCCCATCATGGACTACCCGCCGTCAGGAGATGATGGCAGGATCCTCTCTTCCATCAAGAGTCTGAGCGATGCATCATCAGGAAATATGTTTCCTAAAGACATGGCTGAGAGTTTCAGGATGCCGGAGGGGATACCTCTTCAAAATAAAATGACTCTTCCAAAAAGTGGACAGAGACTGGAAACGTCAACCAGCTGCTTCTACCAGCCGCAGAGGAGGTCTATGATATTTGACAGCAGGAGCCATCGACAGAATGAGTGAGCAGAGCTACAGACTCTGAAAATCAGTGTATATACACAAACACAGAACAGAAGGAAGTTTAATATGGAGGTTGATGTGGAAGTCTGTGATAATCACAGCATTTGTTTGCGATCAGTCCAGCGTTTTCTAAATACTTTTTTTAACCACGAGGTATGGATGAGGACTCAAGGAGGTCAAGAGTAATTTAAAAGACAAGTAAGATCAGCTGTTGCCCTTAACGTTCTTTATTAAATCTAGATTTTGTTTTCACAATAGGGGGGAGTCCTCTGCTCTAAAAAACATAATACAGTAATTAAAGTTGCCACCACAGGTCCAACTACACTCCATGCAAAGTGTGCGTGCTTCTCTTACACAGAGATAAACAGTGCATTATAACATACACAACAACAACTGTGATAATGTTATAGGTGTTTTTGTCCAAACCTATGAAAGTATGTATATTTTATTTTTGAAGGGTGAAACAAAATATTTCTCTCATCCTTTGGCTAACACTAATGTATTACAGCTTTTGAAGTCATCAACTGTTAACTTAAAAAAAGCTGCTGTAAGACGTTTTTGGGGGAAAACAACAACTTTAACTCTTTTTATTAATCCCAAGGGTTTACCTCTTTAGATATGTTCCTTCTTCATCGTCCCTTCTGATTTTTTTTTTCCAGTTTTTACTGAAACACAACAATCATTAGTGATTTATCGGATTACCAGAGATTGTGACAAGACACTGCTTGATCAAGTTCAAGGCTTCAGGGGATTTTTTTCTGTTTGGTTTTTTAGGTTTATGCTTAGGTATTTCCATTATGCAAATTCCACTCTTAATTCTCCCACAACAAACACAATCCTTGGTTTATAAACTAATAAAAAAACCCAGCTAAAAATGACTCTCTCTTGACATGTAACATGTATGTTTGGACTGAAGTTTGCCCTGTATTGAACACAGGACGTGTACAGTGAAGGTGAACAGAAGACAAAATGGTAAACCAAAAAAACAGTTTAATGGCATCCGAGGAGATTGTTTTATTTATTCCTTTATTAGCACATGATATGAAGTTAACTTGATACCTATAGTTAAACTGTATTTTGGCTCTGTGACAGGCTACTATCAGTGAACTCATATTTAAAAGGAAGTTTGTTTTTCTTTTAAATATATCTCAAGCATTTGGACAGGATATTTGGATAGTTTGTCACAGAAGGACTTACATTCACGTGTATGTGTGTTTTCTGTAAGAACTTTGTTTCATGGCATTTGTATGAGTTTTGAATGCAGTGTGTAAAGTTAACTGGAGGTTGAGTGTGTGAGTGTGTGTGTGCTCACTGGCTGTATTTGATGGTGCTTGAGCCAAAGGTTTCTGTCTCTTTTGCTATTAAGATGTTACAAACACGGGAAGTGATGTATTCACCTTTGTGCTATTTGGGGGTAAACTCCCAGAAACAGAGTTGGGATGTCAAAGAAGTGTATTTTGTTACAGTGTTAATTTTACTTTTTTTTTGCATACTGTTTTAGGGTGGACGTGATGAATGAAAATGTTTCATCAGAAACAAGAAAAGAAGTGTTTTTATTTGTTTTGTAACTGGTGTATAATACTGAAAATAACTGTATTCATAGGAAAAAGTGAAATGAGAAATCTAAGTTTTACTTCTGATGGCCACACCTAAGGTGATGTACAGAAGACACGTGATAAGTTTTGTTGCAACAAAAAGTTATGGGAATAAAGAGTTCGGAAAATCACTTTTGTCAATCTTGAACATATTTTGTGGTTGTATCAGAAGTACAGTGTCAAGCACTAACATCAAAGTGGACCGCTAAATAAAACTCAATGGCCAAAATCAGAATTTTCCATTCAAAAATATTGCTTTGACTTTTCTTAATTATTACTTTTCTGATTTAATGCTGTAAAAAACTTGTGTGTTTGTTTCCAAGAAGTTGGACATCATCTTTGGCTGATGCAACACAGAGCAGTCTCACTGTAAGGTGTAAAATCGCACCTCTGAAATCCAAATGATTTGGTCGGCACTTAGTGTAAAGACAAAACTACCTCTTTGATTCCTCTCTCAGGCTGATTGACATGGGATTAGGTGCAATGTGTTCTTTAAGCCTAGCACCCTCTTTGATCTTTCTAAACAGTCTTTTTCAACAGAGAAGACATGTATTACAAATTTTTATCTAAACATGATCGTCTCTTCTTTTTCAAATCCTGTTATGAATTTTGTTTCCCACTTAAATGTATTTTCCCAGACACATAACATTTTTCCCCATATTTGAAGATCTTATTGTAGAGTTCATGATTTTAATTTCATATGTGTTTTAGAAAACAATGCCTCCTCGTCAGATTTCTGGGAATTACATACATTCGACACTGTTTTGGAGAGCGGCACAGAGGCCTGTATAAAGGGTTGTGGTGCTTCTGTGTGAATGAGGAGAATTCAAGGGGCCCCCCTGAGACTGATGGGGCCTTTTTTTTGCCAGGATTGCATGTAATTCTGCAGCCAGCTGAATTGTTCCTTCTTGAGATATGTTACCACACAGAAATAACACTTTGAGCTGCTCAAAAAATAGGGGAGACCAGGGATGGTTGCAACGCCTTTTGCATTTGACTCTGTCACTCAGACACAGTCTAATGTCTGTCTGTTCATCGTCAAAATCATTAAAAGATGAATAAAGCAAGTAGGTTCTTCACAATTCGCATTCTAAATGCATGAAGTCTGATGTTGCAATTGACCCCGGCCCAGGGATGGCTGCAACATTATTTGGGGATGATTACAACATATTACAATAAAACTATATTTTAGTGTTATAATGCAACATACACCAGTGTTAATAATGTTTCTTTATTTATTCCTAGATAAATAGGCCTTATGTGCAGATGTCAAAGATTCAGATTGATATAAAATACAGTAGGCCTTCATAACGTTGGACATATAGAAATTTATGGGGGAATTAAAGTAATTTATCATTTACTTTATCAACTGTAATTACTGTAATTTTCTCATTGTTGGATGAATAAATTGATGAATTTTTATCATTTTTATTCAGCCTTTTGACACTATATGCATTTATTATGCATAATAATCCTCTCCAAAACATGGAGGGGGGGGCTCTTTCTGTGACCCTCCGTCTCACTTTGGGCATACTGAAAAGAAAAAGAAAAAATATACATGTAATTTTAGATGATTCAATAAATATATGTTTATTTTGATGATTGATGATTTAGTCACTGTATCACTGTATCCTCTGCTGCATATAAATACAGTTGCACACGCATGGATACAGACACATGTATGTGCACACACACACAAACTTCCTGTTCCTGCTCTAACCTGATGAACTGTATTATATTAAAGTAAAACCTAATGGAAAAAATAATGTTAAGTTGTCCATTTTTATATTAATGCATTGTATGGGGACAGCTGCAACAACTGTCTCCACACCTGTCAGCCATCGCTCTACCTTTTATTCTGATTGGAGAAAAATGGCATGTTGCAACCATCCCCTGTTGCAGCTGTCCCCGGTCTCCCCTACCTTTGTAAATACGTAATTGTTGTATCTATGCTGTTTATACAACAGCCTGAAGTTCACTGAAGTATACTTCAACTTATCCACGTCTTTTAACTATCTCTGGTCTCCACTAGATGACGCTCCTCCTCCACATTGTGAGATAAGCACCAGTTCAGGTGCATGGTGTGCAACCAGCACTCCACGTCTACTGAGGCCCAGAAGAAGAGTTCAACTCCTTTGTTTTTATCTGTTAACAGAAAAACATCATTTCCATGCCAAGTGTGCAGCTCTAATAGTTGCTGCTCTGTGTGTGCATGAGGATTGCACATGTATAGCCATGACAAAGACAGTTCGTTTGTGTTTCTACGTCCTTACTCCTTACTGTTCATAATAAAGTCCAGTCACTATAATACTACAAGATTGCTACACTGCATAAATGACATTCGGTTATTTAATAAAACAGACGACAAAACAAAACACGTGACATCATCACGAGTCGACGTGCACGAAACATGTTTGTGTAAACATAAAGTAGACCATTAAATACAAAGGTAAAGATAAATGCAGTATCAAGACCACATGAAATCCGTATAAAATTATTTTAAATTATTAATCTATTTTACATTATCATCTCTAAGAGTACGGCTAAACTATAAGCTCGCATGCTTTACCTAAGTAGCCAGGTAGGGCAATGTTAGCTATATCTAACATTTTCTCACGCGCGGACTGACAGAGTGACAGCAGTCAAAAGACAACAGAAAAAGTCCACTGTAACATTACCAAAACGCCACATCGAGCACTTGGACTGAAACTCCATTCAGAAGCATTCATTCTCGGAGCTGCGCTCGCGCTAGCAGAGGTCACTTCCATGTCTGTGCAGTTCATTATTTGCCGACCTTTGACACTGCTTCTGTGTTTGCTTGGGCCGAGAATTAAAAAGGCATTTTCCCAGCAGCACGCTGAAAAAGGCAAGCAGAAGACGGTGCGCGCGCTGAATATTCAATGAGAGGGGGAGAGAAGTGAGGAAGAGTGAAGCTGCGTGCCAGTCCTTCATCTTACATTACTGATTAGCTGTTAAACAGATTATTTACAGCTGAATGGCTTCAAATGTCGCAACAGAAAACACTGAGAGTTCAAGGCGATGGCGGGCCGTTTCCTTCCCCACCACTTCAGCAGGCTGAACACACTCCGTCAACACTAACAGCTCCGTAATGACAACATGGTGCTTTAACATAATGTACACTTCTACAGCGAGCTCGTCCAAAAGTAACCAGGGTAGCTCAGAATGTCTGCAGCATATCAAAGCTTTTGACAAATTTTAGAAAAGGGTACCTGTTTCACAGACTTTAAACTCGGATTTTACACAATTTTCTTTTATAACCGATGTGATGTAAAGACTTTGACATTTTATTGCAAACATATTGAATTATATCTTTATATCTGCTTGACTACCTTGTACTAAAAATGCTCCAAACAAATTTTAAAAGTGCCCCAATTACCATGAAGAAGGGACAAGATAAAACCGAGTTAAACTTTTAAATTCTTGTTTAAAAAATATTCTCATGAAAATTGTCTCTTCTCTTCCAACAATAACTCAGTGCTTAAGATTCCCAGGCGTGGCTGGAGAGCAGCACACATTGTTTCCCTAAAAACAGACATTAACAAATGCGTTACAAAGGAGCTAAATAGTTAAAAAGTTTATAAAGTGTATAGTTAAAGTAAACTTGTTAAAATGTTTTGTTTACTCCTCGCTTTAACTAAGCTGTATAAGTTTAAAGTCGTTGAATGTGTAGTGCCACAGCAAGCCACGCGGGTCCAAAAAGAGCTCTCATTGAGAAGCCACGTGTCCGTTTCCAAAGCCTCTCCAACTTAACCACCTCCTTTGTACGACTAACCCACATCGGCAGCGTCCCTCCACATAAAGGGATTTGCAATTTCAAGATATTTCAGCTTAAATGTTTTTGACAGTTCCCTCGCTTTTACCTCGGCTTGGTTATTTTAACTGTGCCAAATGGGTCACCTTGGGTTGCTGTCTGCGCGCAAAGGGCTTTTGCGCGCATTCAGTCTGAATTTTTTCCAACTTTCCTTGACGGGGAAACCAGCTGCTGGTCGTGAAAAGACGGCTTATTAATTGTCCTTTGTCATGCAGAATTGCTTGATTTCTAAAGAAACGTACAAAGGCTCTTTTTCAGGATTCAAGTATTTTGTTTCGTGCGTATTTTCAAACCATCGAATCAGCTGCAGCGCCGCGCCGTCTACCAGACTCTCAGGTACTGACTGCCTGCTCCCTTTGTCCCCTTTTAATGCTGTTGTAAATCGTGCAGACTGATTTGTTACAAGCTGTTCTTTTAATCTGATAGATAAGAGACATGTCAAAGAAAAGCCGTAAATAAAAAATTAGCCAGAATAAAGACAAGGGCGAGTCTGCTAGATGGGCGCCTGTTGACTCAAGCGGCTCTCCAGCGTCAGGGGAGCCCTCTCTTCAGCTCCGTCAAGGTTACGTCCACAATTCCCTTTTCTTCTTTTTAAAAAGACACCGTAGTCCTTTTTGCTTCAATGAATTGATCGGCACAAAATTAAGAATAAATAAATTGAGCATTTGGAGCAGCGAGCGTATAAGCTCCCCCAGGGCGCATACCCTCGGGCTATTGAATGGATAAAGGGCGCTTTGCAGAGGACGATGTGAGCAAAATGGGGCTCTATGGTGCAATTAACAAAATAGTCTAATCCCATATCTTAACAAATGCAAATATTAGAGTTTTGTTAAAATGGTTAAGTGAACAATTAAATGAAACTTTACATGCGAAACTTCACATCCAAAAAGGCACACTGATGTAGATATCGTGCTGAACGCAATTTAAGAACAGTTTTGACTCCCTTTAAAGGAGTCTAGAGGTACATTTATTTGGATGATATTATAATTTCAAACCTATTCAACATTACAAACTTAATCTTGAGATCCAAACCTTCGTCAAAAAGCAGCTGGGGCGGTGCGTAAAATATGAGAATAAATCTGGAATCATGCGCTGGACTCCTGTTTGTGACACTTCACAGGTGTTGTGCCAATAAGGTTACTTATAAATCACTTTACAAGAAATACGAAAATTAGTTTTTAGAAAAAAAATTAATTGAAAATCAAGATGACCCAGTGGAATCAGTTTCTTCAATACTGAAAACATGTCAGAGCTTGCTGCGTATTGAATGACGAAGTATTTCTTTTGTGGGTTTATTCATTCGCCCCAAAACTCTAATCTTATGCTAATTAATAATCAGGTTTTTAAATAAGATTAATATTGTCCAAGACTAGAGAATTGTATTAATTCAAAAACACACCTGCAGCTCATAAAAAGCGGCAATAAACTTGACCACACTGATGCGTCAACAAAAAGAACGACAAGGGTCATGGACACCAAACTGCTCTTTTCCTCATTTATTTTCATGCCAGATCAATATCTTAAGATATGCTCACTCCTGGTGCATCATTATACACCCTGAGTGCTTATTAGCTCAGTCACACGAGACGGATCATTTCAGCTGGGGTGAACCTTGAAAAGAGCTCCAAAGGGCAAGCAACTGCTATCTGTTGTGAGTGTCCCCCCGGGAAGGCACATAAAGAGAGACCACAACAACGTCTTTATCAACTCTAAGTCATAGAGATTATGGAGCATTTGATTTACTCTTTCAGGATATTTAGCTCATACAGCCTATTGTGCATCTTCTGGAAATACAAGCACATTTGGTCTGCATGTGGTGTGCAGTGGTGTGGTGGGCTACCTCTCATTTTTGTAACATTTCATTGGAACCTTTAGAAAACTATGAACTCTAAATATATATTTTTCGTCTTTTTTAAATCATGAAAGCCAAAAATATCTCGATCAGAAAACAAGTTTTCTTCCCCCACAAATATATGTTGAACTATATTCTTAAAACAGTAAGTTCACACGGACTTGCACCTTGAATTACGCACTGCAAATGTTGCCAAACAGAGAATATCCGGAAGAAATTTAAATGTGTGAAGAAGTAATGGATACTACCACTGTGATGCAGAGAATTACACGGCATTTGGCTCCGTCCTACAGTCGTTTCACGTTGTTAGCTCTAACTTTTAATGTTTAAACTAAACAAATTTATCCGGCGTGACGCGCGCCATAGCGCGCAATAAGTGGCGCGCAGAAAAACACATTATTCAACTCACAGTGCAGCGCAGTGTGCCGTTCAGAAATATTTTTATTTAAGTATCAACATTTTTAAATAAATAAATATTTTTCAATTACACTGAAGATATAATTTCAGAGTGATTTCAGCAATGTCGCCCCAGTTTTCCACATTTGAAGTCACAGTTCCATCCATATAGATTGAATCTAACCAGTATGGTAACCATGTATACAAAATACTGTCTTGCCAAAATACCAATAAACAATGTTGCTTTTGTTTTTCTTTTTGACATTTGGGTTTGTCTTTACAAATATGCCTACCATACTCATGGGATTGGCAACAACAAATAGAACGTTTTCAGAAAAAAACTACATACAAAACGTACAACATGTATACAGCTATACAATAACTCAGGGCAATTCCCTGATTAAATATTCTCTTTGTATATACAAACGACCGAACACAAGTGGATCAGTCTTCTTTTTTGGCTGTTTTCGTGAGGACCAAAATCTTTCACAGGGGAGGCAATGGGAAGAGTTCACGGGGAGACGGACAGGTCCACGTCTTCCTTTTCAGACGAGGATGGAGAGATGGGAATGTCATCCTCCTCTTCTTCCGAGCACCTTGCGGTTGACAGGGACGAGCATTTGCAGTTGTGTGAACCAGTCCTTTGACCGCTGCTCTTGCCCTCCTTTTTGTGCTTCACTCTGCGGTTCTGGAACCAGATTTTCACCTGTTTCTCAGACAAGTTTAGGTACGTGGCGATCTCGATGCGCCTCAGTCTGGAGAGGTACATGTTGGAGGTGAACTCGCGCTCCAGTTCCAGAAGTTGTGTGCTGGTAAAGGCCGTGCGCATGCGCTTGCTGCTCTGAAGTTTGCCGTTACTGTTCTCTGTGGAAAAAAGGTGGATTTTTAGCCACTGTGGCATTGTAGACAAAGACAATATATGGCATTTTACACTCGCTTTTTAGTTAAATAAATCTTAACTCACCAATAGAGATGCAGTGGAACTGTCGTGGATCTGGGACAGAGTACGCAGCCTGATATATCCCGGGTCCGTGGCTGAGGTTGACACTGTTGGATGAGGGGTGATGCCTGGACAGAGCTGAGTGACAGTACTGCGTGCTGAAGGGAGGAAAGGACGCCTTGAGGAGCGGGAGAGTCGGTGGTGACGGGTGAAGCTGGGACGCCGTCATGCACAGCGGGCAGAAGCACAGCAGACCGGCTTTCCTGGAGTGGCACGAGCCTGTGAGCCCGTGCGGTTGGTGCGGAGAATGCACTGCGTACGGGAATAAAGGTGGGTTGTTCTCGTTCCCCTTGTCGTTGGTCTCCCGTAGAATCAAGGAATCCACGAGAAAAGACCTCGGCATGTTTGCAAAACTTGTTGCTCAGTTTGGTTGAAGTTGGATCCGGCGCGTGGCGGTGTCAGTGTGCTCCCCTCGAGACTGTGGACAGCGAAGTGGTGCTGAAGGCGCAGCGTCGCTCCTTAAATAGCCGCCGTGGACTCGGTTCGGCCATGTGACGGTTACGCTGTAAGCGGCCAAGAGCTCTCAATAGGGTTTTGTGCCTTTCTCTCGGCATTCCCACTGCACGCTTCCCCATTATTTCACTTGTTAACTAAATGAACTGCATAATGTAGTCTATTCTTGTCAGCCCCACCCACGCCGCAAGAGGCGGCACTGCCCATTCTCCCTTTTATCATCACTCTCATTTTATCATAGAGCAGAGCCTCAATGTGCGCGAAAAAAACCTTTCTGTCACATTCAGAAAGCCAGAGTGTGTATTCAAGTTTTGACTTGGATACTAAACAGTCTATCAGATATGTTTCGGAATAAGTTATCTTGCTAAGTGTAAGGCAAGGCGAGAGGAGGGAATAGACAGAAACTTCCAGAGATATTTTCACAATCATAAGTACATTTACAAACGACACCTTCTGTGACAACATCACTTAATGTAATTTCTTTAAAATTGAATTTTAATTGTGCATGAATCTGGAGAGAAAAGCATGTCAACTATGGTTTTAAAGAACTGTACGTGTACGCGTAGTACATTTCTCTGAATAAATAATATAAATTCTTACATTATTTTGTGTTAAGTGTATGGGCTTAATTATTTGTGATGCATGTCTTTTGCACTTGTGTGGCTACTCCGCTGACAGTGTTGTGCACACATAAAAACGCAACAGCTGAATGTAAAGTTTATGCATATCCATTTTGAGGTTAATGTGTCATTTTTGGGCACAAAAAGGGACAAGTCATCGCCTGAAGGCAGTGCTGTTAAAGAGCGGTGATTAATTCCTTTGCTCGGGCCCCTGCCGAGTCGGGGGAAAGAATATGTAAAAATAACCAGGTTTTCACTCTGCGGCCCTTATTGAATGTCATTGTGGAGGGGTTTCAATGAGAGAGAAAGAGAGTCGAATTAAAGTGTGTGACAGCGGCGGATAGACGCAACAAAGGCGACTCTGTCATAGGAGCCCAATGCGCGGCGCGTGAAGCCCCCGCCTCGCGCTCTGATTGAATTAAGTAATAGGAAAACATTTTCTTTCACTTTAAGGCCCTCTGAACAAGGTCTTCAAAGGGACGGACCCGTAATGTGAGTAAACAGTGGGATGTCATTTCTCTTCCTCTAACTTTTTAATTTCTTATTCTTCCATAATGAGAGCATGGACGTTTTCTTAGATTATTTTAAAATAAGGGCTAAATAAAACACCAAAAAAGAGGTTTCGTATGCTAATGCTAAGCTTCAGTTATTGTCTAGTTTGTCCAAGAAATGTTTTGAGTTTTGCGTGCTGTATTTGCCTGTTGTCGTCTGTGTAGGTTTTCAGCAAACACGTCACCTGCATATATGCACTATTCGTCAAAATAACCTTCTCACATATAAGCTTTTCTACTCCACAATATGCACCACAGGATGGTGTGATGCTATCTGTTTTCTCCCCTCAAAAGAGGCCTAATGTGCTCAGCTTCACAACGTTGATCTTCCACAAAGGCTAGACCTGTAATTAGCCTGCACCATTACAGTCGATACAAATTAGGAGCAGTTAAACCCTTAAACAGGACAAATTACCCACCCGTGCGACTGTTATATCAGCGAAGCCATTTTCATTCGTGCATTAGTATGTCCTTTCATTCCCTGCCAGGAACTAGCCATTAAGCAGTCTGTCAATCTGCTAAACACAATCTATCTCTTTTCTTTCGATTCTTAATTGGGTAATAATTAAATTACATGTTTTCTTGATACGTTAAAAACGCCTTTTATTATCACAAACAGATTGTCAGCTCGTGCGCCAAAGCCTGAAGCTATAAAAAAAACATGTCATCCTCAGGTTTGACTTGTATCTCAAACGCAACTTCTTCTTCTTCTTCTTCTTCTTCTTCTTCTTCTTTTTTTCCTTTTTTTTTTTTTACAGGGACACATAGCCAGCATGGTGTTGGCAGATTGACGTATTGCTTGGCATAAAGATGTTATCAAAGGCCCTAATTTTCGAATTATGTACAGCAGTCACCCCGTGGATAGGAATAGAGGTTTCATGGGTCGTCACGCAGGGAGGCTCATCCTAATTTGCAATCCCAACTGGAGACTGACAAATAGTTTTGACCTCCCTCTGGAGGCGCGGGCCAGAAGTGCAAAGAATCTCATTCTCCATAATCACTTGTTACTGAGATAAATAATGGAGGGAAATAGCCCACTCACATTACAACAACTCTATTACTGTTTTTTGGCCACTCTCAAGCTGAAAAAAATATACATTCATAGCCTCTTATGAAAAGGTTCATACATCACCACATCCAGATCTATGTTTTTTTTTTCTAACAGACACATTCAGCATGTGTTCAGCATACAGCTGTGAGTCAGAAAAGCTTCTTAACGTTTATGCTTGATAGGGGGGAAAGCAATGCCCCTGAAATAGTAAATTATTTATAAGATATTAAGTTGGAACAATTGCCTTCACTCAAATTCATCCCTGATGATAACACTGACCAGTGCCTGCTGTGCTGCTGCAGAAGCACATTTTCAGGAGCTTTTACGCAATTATACCCAAAGATCTCGTGCCTGATGACATAAAGAGAACGGTCTGTTTATGGAGATGTAGTCAATATCTCCTTTTCTTTTTGGTATGAATTATTCATAGTTTAAGACACTATCCCCCCGCACTTAATATGTACACACACTTAAACACCCACACATCTCTAATACAAATGATGGTTTTAGCTGACAGTGTAACAGGATTTAAGGTCCCAGTGGGGTTTGGCCCGGCCGCGGATGGGCGCTGTGACTGTCGACGTGACACAGAGGGCCGGCTGCCCCTCCTAATCTCCCCCTGAGGCAACATCACAGACTGCAGATCCTGCTGCACCTCTATGGACACACAAAGGCCTTATTATCATTCATATGCTCAGCACAAACACCAGTCCAATAGATAACAGATGACACATAAGTACCAGCTGAATGGTGCAATATGTTGAGGCTGCTGGAGTCTAATGAATCCTTCAGATCAAGGCGGACTGACAAAGAGATGCAGTTACTTGAGGTGACATGATGTGACAGATATAAGGCTCAACAGGTGAACCTGGACTCTACTAAACCAGAGGAATCTAACAGCTAAACTCGTTTTGCAAATAAGATGGGACGAACAGCACATTAGTGTTTTATCAAGCTGAAGAGTGAGTGATAACATCTACATAGTGAAAGCGGTCAGGGATAAGTTCAGGATGAGGGGAGCATTTCAAAAAGATGATTTTAGAAAGTACTGTTTAACTCAGCATGGCCTCACAATGAAACTTATCAAAAAGGTTTTTTCTTCCTCTAAAGTAACACAGACACGACACAGTGATGCATTTTAACAAACAAAAACGTTACCACTTTTCAAATATTAGTTTATGTATTCTTTGTTGAAACGTTTGGGTTTTTTGTAATCATTATTTATTCAAAAATGAACATTGATGAGTAGATTTTGATCATGTATCCCTTCTTCAGCTCTCAAACAAAACAGGCCTGGAGGAGAGCTCCCCTTTGCTAATTGATCTGTTTGATTGATTACTCTCCTTAAGACTGTTTAAACACAAAGGCATACAATTCAGTCCAATGGACTTTTGTCTTCATCCTAATTACACTGCCCTGGAAGTTACCTCACTTAGCATAAGTAAAAAAAGATGTGCTACACAATTTACATAAGTAAGAAAT
Source organism: Labroides dimidiatus (assembly GCA_030710495.1). Classification (NCBI taxonomy): domain Eukaryota; kingdom Metazoa; phylum Chordata; class Actinopteri; order Labriformes; family Labridae; genus Labroides; species Labroides dimidiatus. The sequence goes on from CM061159.1 coordinate 16,513,585, forward strand.
ATATTAAAATGTAGAAATATTTACATGTGAAAATATTGCTTTTATATCGAATGGGTTAAAGTACCAAAGTGTTATCTAAATAAACATATTTAGTATGCATTCAAAGGTCCATTCAATAAATTTATTTAATCAGCTTGAATAAACACAACTTCATATGGTAATAACTTAATTTTGTATTGCCCGTTAGCTGCTAAAAATTGAAGAAACCATAAGTTCCAAAAAAAAAAAGCGATAAATAAAATTATCTGTTGACTGTACTTTGTTTTGTTGATATGAATCTGCAATAACAAAAAAAAGGAAGTTATGAAATTAAGTTTTGCAAACTGTGAGATGTTTCTATCTAAAAGGTTTTAGTGTACTTACAATTAAAACAGAAACAGAATATATATATATATATATATATATATATATATATATATATATATATATATATATATATATATATATATATATATATATACAAAAGTATAGATACATAATAACAGAAGGTGGATTTTGATGCAGTTTTAAGATGTTTTGGAATGTTTTCTGTGAAGCGGTGAGGTTCTTCCTGTCCAGTGTAGGAGTTGTGACAATTAAACTGAAAAGGGATCCAGCTGAAATGATCGATCACTGAAAGTTGTTGAAAGTTGTTGAGTATTTACTGTAGTTTGTATTTTCACACCTCAAACAGCAGAGTTAGACACAGATCTCTATTACAGAACAAGTCATATGCTGATATTTCTCCTACATCTTTAGTTCCATAAACACATTAACAGTTTGCTTAAGAAATAATAATAAGATTTAGTGATGAACAAAGAGCCAGTGAGTTGGGCTACCTCAGTGTCTCGCATAAGCATTGACAAATGTGCTTTGTTGAATTTAATTTGTACAATCCATTCTGCTGGGAACATAACTTAGATGTGAAACACACCCAGCACACACCGCAACTAAAAAGCCAGAGGCCACCCCACACACTGAAACATCCCTGCGTGAGAGAATATGACAAATGATGGATCATACGTCATGCTGACACGTCTGAGCTGCGGTCCATTGAGAGACTTCGTAAAAATCTCTTAGCAACCTCAATGACAGAGGGCCACCAGAGAAAGAAAGTCTCACACTCACTGTGGAGGGATCAAAGGTGTCATTACAAGAAGTTTTCTTCAATGTCAGTTTTTTCAAATTCACTTTAAAAACTTTATAACTTACTTATAATCATTGTATTTAAAATGAAAGTTCTTCAAATCTGCCCTACTTCCTTTTAATGTTTTATATATTTACACAGATATAAAAAAAAAACTCCAGCATCCAGTCAAACGAAAAACTGAAACTGAAATTCACTGAAATGAATTTAAATAATTAATCTTCAAATCAAGCGTACCATTAGATGCATTCCCTTTTGTATTCACACTTTACTTTGTCTCCGCCTAAATTCTCCTTTGGTGGTACATCTGTCAGCTGAATTTCTGCCGCTGTCTGCCATCTAGAGCCTCTCTGATGTGGTTGAGTCCAGGTCAAGTGCTGTTGCTAGGTGAAACCCTGAAGCTATGGCTGCCTTCACACAGCCGCTCACAGGGACAATCTCAGTGAGGATGTCTGTGCTCAAACCACAGACAAAAAGAAAGTGAATCACTACAAAAAATTACAACCTGATGTCTTTGACATATTGAGGTCAAATTAGCAGTTTTAGAATCCTCTGAAAGAAAATAATTAAATTCAAATCTTTTTTAAAGATGTTTGGTGCAGGCTGTAAATCTATTCCATTTCACAGTGTGGTTTGAAAAAGCTATTCTCTCATTACGAGTTTCCAATAATATGATTTCTGCAGGCTAAGGAGCCATCGTACAAATACAATGCACCCTGCATTAGAGGCTTCTTTTGTCCACTGATTATAGTTTTTTAGCTCATAACAGGTCTGTCTGTAAATGGTCTGAACTTGCACTCATTTCTGCCACTTTAACTCGACTTCAGTCAACCCAAAGTGCTTTACTCTAAGTCTCATAAATGGACATCAATTGTATTCATGCACTGATGTTGAAGGCTGCTTTGTAGAGTAACACACTGTCTACATTTCAACACATCACACACACGTCTCTGGGAACAATTTAGGGATTTTGGCATCTTGTGCAGGCAAACTTCAACTTAAAACTTAGTTGTGGACCAGTCTGATCCATACTTTAATGCCTTTATTCTTGCTACATCCTCAAAGTGTTGAGTGTGAGCTCTTAAATAAGCAAAACAACTACTGAAAGCAAAGGAATTAAAATCAAAGATCTTCCCCATGAGAGGGATCATGGTTTGGCCAGATTGTCATGAAACTTGATGGGAAGGTTTATCATGGTCCAATGAATCAAACAAAACATTTGAACCAATGCGAATCAAATTCACAAACAAGCTGCAGTATTTCAGAGAAGAACAGACACGAGAACAAGGAGTTACCACAAGTTATCACCTGGCTTTGTTAAATACTTGATTCTGATTGGTCTAATCCTTGTGACATCACTAGTTTGTTTCTCAAAGCAATAGTAACGCCAGGGACAACTAGATCTCACTTTCTACCAAAACTCATTCCAATGTTTTTTATCTCTGCTTGTTGACACTGTGGCAAAAACACAGGATTCCATCTCAGGTTGGAATTGACCGGAAAAAAATTGAGTTATGGGCACAGATGTGGAACCTGAGCTACTGTACCCCAACTATGTCTGACAGAGCGAAGCGGAGCAAGATCCTGTCCTGTAATCCAGACCAGGCAGCAGAGCGAGGGATTATATTTCTACATCGCCAAAAACCGACTTCCGCCATAAGGGCTTGTGAGAATAGCAGCAATATTAAAAGCTGAGTAGGTTTTCATTGAATGCAGAGGTCTGACTAAGGTCATAGCTCGATTTGTAAGTCACAGTGGGGGAATCTGGTCTTGTCTGCATATACATGCAGAAAAGAGAATCAGACTTCTTCCTCTTCCAGCTGAATGCCAAGGCGTACCGAGACCTGCCAAGTCCTGCCGAATCCAATTACAGTCGGATAGCGCTTGCATTATCTAGGTGTGTCAATCGAGTTATGCCCAGTCCATTCTCAGTCTGACTAAGCTGTTTCTATGTATTTTAATAGTCTGATCTTGTGCCGACTGAGCTCAATGTCTGATTTCTTAAGCTGCATGTAAACTGTATTGACTGATGTTTAAAGGTCTGTCAGCTGCAAAGCTCTGAGAAAAAGAGAGGCTGGGTGAAGACTGAAATGTCAGCATAAATATTGCTTGAGTGGGAATGTTGAGCCTGATGTAAATCATACCAAAAAATCTTACAATTTAACCTAACACATGAATTAAAATGTTTAGTTTGATATTGATTTGTTCTGCAAAGAGGCTCACAATCAATCAATTAATCAATAAAATCATTTTCAAAAATAAAATTCAACTTGTGTGATGGTTGGTGGCTGTAATTAATGGGTTAATATATAATAAGTCAGAGGTCAAGAGATCAATCTAAAACTGGGTTATTTTGGCTCTCATGCAGCCACACCTCTCTGTCTTCAATCACTACTCTGTCTCCAGCATTGTCCCACCCACAGCAACATCTAATTGGTTACATGCAGAGCCGCAGCAATTATTTATTCATTTCAATTTTCAGTTAACTTTATAAGAGATGCTGCTTACCCTGTAAACTCCCTGCACTTTTTGTTTTTGTTTTCGTTTGAACTTAAAACAAAAAGAAGTAAAATATAAAATAACATTTCTCTTATGTAGAAAACTTTGGGGAGCTATTTATTTGTTTAAGTTTTCATTGAACTTTGTAAGACATGCTGCTGAGCCTGGGAGCTGTTTAATAATCATATGCTTAAAGGCATTGAAACAAAGTTAATGGTTGGAGTTTGTATTATTGAAAATTCTGACACCATTATTTTCACTTTTACTGCAAGTGATTAACAGCTCTAAATATTAGCTATCGGCCTTCTTGACTACTAACAATCGGCATCAGCCCTTAACAAAACATATCAGTCTATCTCTGATTAGGATCCCAACAACAAAATCCTAAGGTGAAGGGCCTCGTCTCACTCTGGAGGTGAGACAAACTTGAAGACCTCAACAAATATCACTGACAAAATTTGTCGCCAACCAATCCATTAATCACTTGTCGATTATCAGGGCAGCAAACGTTACTGAGCTCAGCTGTTGAGGGGTGAGCCATCTCCCACCATCTTCCTATCTTTGCCAAGAGTTTTGAAAGAAAGTAGTGACGGGTAAATACTCCTTGAAAAATAACAGCAGTCAATGCCAAAACACTGGGTCCTAAAACTTTAAAGTCCAGGAGTATCTCACCTCAGTGCTGAAAAGGACTGCACTGATATTTATGAAGTAGATCTTGCTTATCCTGGGAGCATGTCTTTAAAGCATGTCAAAGCATTTGAGGAGAATGGATGACATTCAACTGAGTGTGAAAATAACGCTATGCTGTGAGATTTTGCTTTAATTTACATTTTCAGTCCTTCACCTTCAAACTGTTCCCCTAGATTAATGTATTTTTCCTCTTCATTTATTCATTCATTCATTCATTCATTTATTCATTCATCTTATACCACTGATCCTGTTCAGCGTCCCAATTGGCTGGAGGACTTTCCCCAGCTGTGTCTTCTTTTTGAGTTTTTTTCTTCCAAACTCCCAATCACTTAAAAATGAGAGCAACCTCTTACCATATCACTGCAGTAACCACACACAAATCTAAAAGAAATCATCAGTCTTACATCACGACTGGATATGTTTAAAATAAAAACAAAATGTGCTTTGAATTAGGATTTAAAATGGGATGTTTTGAGTTTTGTAGAGCTTTCTTAAATTTAAAAGCCATTAGGAAGGTTTGTAATCACCCAATCATCTGGTTGATCATTTAACTGATCAGTGACTCATTTATATCTTGATACATATATGCAAATTTTCATGTCATGAAACTAATGTCTTTGTTGGCAGTCTGCACTCTTTGAGTACCCTTTGAGTTTTGCCCGTATCTATTAGTGGTATTTAAAAACGAAGAACATTTTTTGATGTGGCAAAAACTATTTTGTAATACAATCTGCTGCTCTGTAAAGAGCACTTGAAAATCTCAAACTTGCATTTTGTATAAGATTGTAAGCTGTAATTTTCTTCTACTAAAAGCCTCTTCACCTTTAAGACACCTCCTTTCCTTGTGAATCACCCACTTAGTCCTCTTATTGGAAGTTGAAGATTTTAAAACAGTTAAAAATCACTAGTCATGCAGTGTTTGTAATCTCTTTCGACAATTTAGTATTTATTTAAATAACGCTGTGGATGCAAATAAACTAATTACAAAGTTTTGATAGCTTAATTCTCAAACATCAGCAGAATGATGTTTGCTGTGGGGTCTGGGTGGTGCTCGATGTGAATAAATGAGAAATAGATGCTAACCTGACAGTCTGGCCTTCCTAATGAGCTCATTTACATCTAAATGCGTTGATGTTATGGGAACTAAAATGGCCAAGTTTGTCTTCGCTGAACTTTGTCAACTTTAGAACAAGACAAATAGTACAAAGCAACACCATTTGCTGTCTAAAGTCCCAAGCACACAAAGCTTTTGTTAACGGATGAACTTTCCAGCTGTGTCTTCTGACATACAACTTTCATCAATCCTCACAGAAGAGAAACAATTGGAAATTGGGTTTTGCTGAAAAATATCATTAGAAAAAATGCCAATGAGTCATTAGAGGTCTAAATATCTTTGGATGATTTCAAATTCTCTTTTGATGTCAATCCATTGGTTCTGCCATACATATGTCTCAAACTTCCCCTTTGACCCTATTCATATAAAAGCCTTGAAATGCTCTTCAAAAGGGTTTGTTACCCTGCGGAGGTCAGTAGGCTATTAAGTATGGCTGACTCACATTTTTCCAAATCAGCAGACTTTTGGCCTAGAAATAACAGGTCAAACCAATGAATTTAATGAACTCTCCCAGACACAATGAATGCCTCTTGCCATTTGAACCCCAATAAAGGGATATGGGCAGGTCAGCAAGCCCTTTCAAGGGGTTTGTACACAAATGTGACAGAATGCAGATGCTTCAGTGTCCACACTGACAAGTTGTTCAAAGTGCTGGGGATGTCAGCGATAGTCCCTTCATCCACACTGCCCTCTTTGTTCTCTATTCTGTGTCCGTTGCTCTTTCATGAACAGTCCCACAAGTACTAAAGCCAAAGAATGCAAAGCGTCTTTTTGCAATGTCCTTTTTGCTTCATTTCTCTCCGCAGAATGTTGAGCTGCAGGCCAACAAGTAGGAGACTTTATTGTCGAGAAAACAAAGCTGAATTAAGGCGAGGAACAACTTCTAATGGTGAATCACTATTCCTCCCTCCTTTTCACAGAATTACTTTTCTGATCCTCCCCTCTTTCCCTCCTCTCATTCACTTTCCCCTTCATTGATTGTCTCTTTCTTCTCTTTGAGGTTTCATTTTCAAAGCTCTGAAGTTTCCAGTAGGTTTTTCTCGGACGGCGTATTTGAAAACGTGAACATGAGGGTGCAGAAAAGTTGTGGGGAAGTTGATGATATTTTCCATCTTTTTCAAGTTTTCTGTAGAAGTTTTGCGAAAGCATCCACATTAATAATGGGTCCTCCATGCAGCTGCCAACTTTTTTTGTGCTTGTGGAGAAAAAACATCTTTGAGCATATGGTATTTGTGTGTTTGCTTAATTGAATCAATTGGAGGCCCATGGGAAACCACCAAGGGGGGTGAGGGTTAGGGAGGAGGGAGGTCAGAGAGTTAGAGCTGGATGAAGGAGGGGGGCTGAAAAAAAAATACTCCTGTAACCCTTCAGAGCTCAACACTTCATTATTACCCCACTCTCAGTGTGTTTGTATAAACAACAGGATGAGGTCGAACTCAAGGAATAAGTCTTGAAGGAAGTTGGCTCTGAAAGCTCAGTGATTCCTTTAGACTTTATGGTTTTCTCATTAATGACCTCCTGCAGTTTGGCCCATTTCCTCCCTATTCATGTCACATTAGCCTTCTTTGAAAAGTCACCATTGTTTTGGGATTGTTTTCATTTTCTTACTGACACAAATGTGTCAGTGTCAACAAACTCACTTACATTTTAGCATCTAATTTTAGAGAGATTTTGTCATTCTCCTCACTTTGTGGAGAAAACCATGGATGCATTTTGCTGACAGAAAACAAGCTTCGTGAACTATAAGCTTGTTCACTGATGAAGTTACTTTGGATGTTGAGTTAGGTTACATTTTAGGATATTTAACCCCAATGGACTCTCTAGAGTGAAGAGCTGCGTCCGATTCCTGTGAGAGAAACTTTCAAGGCAATGAATAAGAAATCTCTGGTAATTTGCATAAGAGTAGGCCCTCTATATAATTTTCATAACCCAATATCCTCTTTTCTTCTCAAATTTCTTTTGCAGGCTTTGTGATTTTCAGCCAGCTTTTGTGTGTTTTTTTTCCCCCCACTTTGTGCTTGTTGCTTTCTACTTCTCCCCCCACTTCAGTGACCTCTGTGATGGCTTTTTACTTCATCTCACGCACAGCTTTTGACTAAACTTGGAATATATGGCTCAGGCTCAACTTTCTCTCAAGAGTTATGACGTAAGCAGTGTGAAAAAGAGGTTCAGATGAATTCAGTGTCTATGTATGACCATATATGTGAGAGTCAGTGTGATGACGGGTCACTGCCCATCTCACAGGGTCCCTCAGTTTTCTGCAGATGCGCTCTATTCAGGAGGCGACACGCGGCGGGACGCTGCTGTGAGGTAATTACTATTTCTCCATTACCATAGAAACTAACACATTGGCTTTCAGCTGGTCTAGGCCAGGGGTCCACTGACACCGACTTTCACACTACTCTAAGTCTTGACAAAACCCCTAAATGAATCTCAACACACTGAATAATACTCATTTGTATGCTATGACACCAAAATATAAAGAGGCCCCCTTTTTAGATACTTTCATAATGAACACAAGATGAGGAAAACACTCTGGCACTTGTGAGCTGTGGAGCAGTCAAGTTAAGTTTACATTTTTGCAAGAAACAAGGTAAGCAGGATGTTGGCTTCATTATCAGCTTTAAAAATCTCTTCAGTTTCCACAGTTCGGGCTTTCTGCTCTCTCTTTAAATGTTTACTATAACAAAAAAAGATTCATTCTTTCAGGGAATAGTTTGAATTGAAGGGAAATAAATTCTGTTGTTTTCTGTGACAAGAGAAACATTTTAGTGTTCTAAAATAATAATAATAATAATAATAATAATAATAATAATAATAATAATAATAATAATAATAATAATAATAATAATATCCAGATAGTAAGTTTTTACATTTTTGTCATACTTATATTTACAACTTAACTTGAAGGGCTGATCAGGCCGATTTTCCATGTATCCAGAGTTTGTTTGATGATAAGTTACTTGCTAGAATAACAGCTGATTATTTACCATACAGGCAATAAATAGATTGACATCTATTTTGTTGATGGGAAAGACAATGTAACTGTTATAAGCTCAAATCTGATCTAAGTTCAAGTTGACATCTTTGCCCTCTTCTACGACTTTTCTGGCTCACATGTTTGATGTCAAGTAATTCTGTGTCCATGATTTTTGTATTTATGATGAGGATGGTAACTGGGCATTGTGGAAATTTCAAGTTACAAGTCCCCCAAAAGACAAACTGTTGAGTAAGACAGTCAAGTGAATCTACAGGTGTTTAATTCAGAGGTGCCAACATCTGAACAGCATAAACTAAATAAGTGTTTATCTTCAGCGAGCTAAGTTTGTTATCGCTTCTTGTTAACTTTCCTCTCACTCATAAAACTTGTTTGTGCAGTGGCGCAGCTATGTGTTTATCCTCCACTCCTAATGTTTGATGTATACATTACATGGTATGAGTAATAAATGGGCATTGTTGAAGGTACAAGGTCAGAGTTCACCAGTGATCCTCTCACCCCTGGCAGGTGCAGCTCACAGGAGTGAGAGGAGGCGGCCCCTCATCTCTCCCACCTCTTCACGCTGCTCAACGAGAGAAAGGGAGGAGTGTAAATGAGTGCACTCCAGAAAGCCATCACCTGCTCCCTCCACCCTTAAATCCCCGCTAACTCTGCCAGACAGAGATATCCTTCAACCCAAGCTCAAACTTCTCCACCTCTCAGTAATGGGCTGAGGGAGGAAGAGAAGGAGATTTAAGAATTTCAACTATTTTCATCATATTTTTTATTTCTTTTAATAAATCTTTTTTCTTATTATTATTTTGAGTATTTCATTGGCATCAAAATGAACATTTGTCATGCTCATAGAGGTAACTAAATTGGGCTGGACGAAGCTTTGAGTTTGTGTGCAGAGAGAACCCAAGGGTGAGGCTGTGTATTGATGGGTGCCCCTCCCAGCTTCTCCCAGATTCCCCCTCTATTGTGGCTTTGAGTGAATGTATCCTCTTGCTAAGGGCACTGGAATGTCTCTTCTCAACCCGTGTGATGGATGGGGCCTTGTTTTGCACTCCTCCGCCCCTCCCTCTGAATCCCTCTTTCTCTCCCTCAGCCTTTGACTCTTTCATCACATCCTTTTATTCGGCACCAATAAAAGTCAGTGATTCTTCATCAGCCGTTGTGCAGATCTGAGGGACGCTGTTATTTTTCATCAGGAGTGTGTCACACATCACCATTCAGTCCTTCCGTCACACAAATTCAGACACTGGCAAAGAGGCAGAAGCAGGTGGAGATACACCATCAATGAATTAGGCAAATGAGACACTGGCATATCCTTTAAATTTAATTTAAATACTGGGTTAATGTTGTGTGCTGAGCCTCTATAGCCATTAGTGCGCAAGGGTGATATACCGTTTAAGCAATACTGCAACACAATATGATCGAAGGGAGAGTAAAAGAAAATGGAAATACTTCCAAGACTGATTGTAACAATAAACCAAATAATTAAAAGATACAATTTGAAACATAAATGATTCAAATAAAAAAGGAAAATATTTCTGATGGTTGTTCTCTACAGATCAGAGTGTAAGGGACATCCTATGCAGAGAAAAGTTGCTGACCAGGTAGGATGTCCCTGGTTCAATTGATAGATTATTTTTTCTGTTTTTTTGTTTGTTTGTTTATTACATCTTATTGTAGAGTGTCAAAAAGTCCTAAATATCCTTGAAAGGGAAAAAAAATACACAGATTCTGTTATGACTCACAGTATGTAGGTTGATGTTTTGGACTTCTTCTAACCTAAAGTCTCTTCTTTTTTATCAAATTATCTTCTATTTCGGACAGAGTCTGATTCTCTCCTTCCATACTGTGTTAAATCAAGGTTGTTTTGTCAAAGGGACAGTTAAACCTGATGTTGTGGTCTAAATCTCCAACAGTGTTGTCAAACCATTTCACTGATAAACCTTCTCTACAAGATTTTTGAGTTTTATTTTGTTTTATTTTTTTCTATTAAATTTTCAAAATAAAAAAATCAAAACAAAAACATGTCACTTATCATCCCCAAATGTAAAACTATTCAAATTGCCCCACCATAGTCCCAATTTCATGAGCGATGGGATGCTGTTTAAATAAAAACAGAATTTGATGGTTTGCAAATTTTCTAAATCCTTTATGAAATATTTGAAAAATGTGATTGTTTTATGGAAAATGAGCGTATGGCTATAGCCAGATGTAACTCAACAATGTCTCCTGAGCAGTATAACATCATCAGAATGCAATAATTATTATAACATTATTACAAGCTATTTACTCTTTATAAACTATTTACAGTCAGTATTGTCACTACTTTTTACAGTCTACATTGCAGAGGCATCATGATGATCTGCAAAGAAGTTTTTATCAATAGTGAGACAGAGTGCTGAGGGGCTCTGAGCCAAAATTTTATGCCTTCAAGCAAGACAATGCCATGGGAAAAATTCAAAGATTTTTTTAAGTGTGGTAATAAGGTGTCTGTAGATCACTCAGAGCTTACCGAAAGCAGTAACAACCATAGAATTTTCTGTTTTTTTTTTTTTAACAGAATTTAGCTACAGCAAACGGTTCATTTTCTGCAAATTTTCAGAGAAGACATGAGAATCGATGTTGATGAAATTCTCCCGTACTCTCTGGCCTGTTTAGGCATGTTGCTAACATCACTTATCATACATTCAGGTACCTTTGGAAACTTGAGAAACTGATAATCACGCCATTTTCATCAGTTTTTGGAATTGGAAAAACAGTTTGTAAATGCCAGTCATTTAAAAATTAATGGTATTTTGGAGCACAGATGGCCTAGTGGTCTAGGTCCAACCCTTGAGCTGGCAGCCCAGGTTCAAGTCCGGCCTGTGGTGACTTTCCCGCATGTCATTCCACACTCTCTGCCTGTTCCCTCCTCTATCCACTGTCCTGTCCTCTTTAATTAAAGGCTTAAAAAGCCCAAAAAATATCTTTACAAAAAGTGGTATTTTGATCCCGCCAGCAGGATTGGGATCCTGAGGGTTAACTGGCCTGACTGCAGCCTGAACTTAACACCAATTGAAAACATTTGCCACATCATGATGTTAAACAAAATAAAAAAAAAATGTATGTAATAAGTAATGCATCAAAAATCACCGTGGTTCTTACTGTAATTTTTCAAAGTGATATTGTTGCTATCATTCACCTTAATAAAGCTAAAGGGACTTCTTTTAAGAGAGCTGCACACAGAATGCTTGCTGCCATGCAGACTTGTAAACCTCACTCCTTTTATTTTCCTCTTTATTTCCTAAAATAACAAGATTTTTCACACTCAGACATCATTTCCCAAGGAAGCATTGTGGACAGCAATAGTGTCTCTATTTAAAAAGTATTATCCAACTGAGTGTTACATAAGAAGCGCCAAACAGGAGTCAGGCCTCGCAAGTGAATCATCAGCTCAGTCATCATGTTAAACAATGATCCTCCAGCACTCACAGCACTTCATGATATTTTACACAATCTAAAAGGGCTCAAACACACCTAAATACAGGCAGGAGAATCACTTAGAGGAAGATTAACACATTTTACTTTCAGCTTTATGTACTGGCACAGAAATGTCAACACTCACTGCACTAAAACGCACTTCTCTGCTGCTGTCGGAAACAAATAGATCAGGTTAAGATCCAGTCAGATTATGCTGATCCTGCTCCGGGATTTGACTATTTAAAATCATGACGAGGAAAAAAACAGTGACGAATTATGTTGGACATCCTAATCCTCAAAATAAACCTAAAATCATGTGGCAATCATCAACAACGATGATTTTGAATTTGATATGTTCTAGTTTTTAGTGTGTATACATGAATTAGAATTACAGAAAAGAAAAGTTTAGCAAAGGCAAAAACTGTTTTTTCATCATCTGTACTGAAAACATGGCTGAGTCTCTAGAGACAGTATTTAAGTGCTCATATAGCTGTAAAGACTTGAACCCATGCAGCCAGTCAGCTGATTGGTTCAAACAGTTGATTCAGTCTGTTAAATGATGCCATACTGTTTAAGACATGATGACAAAACATCATGTTTCATGAGAGATGACGCTTTAAACTTTTACAGTTCAGAGTGAATCATTCATTATCTGATAACCAGTAAAGGCAGCAAATGATCACGATGGTGTCTGAAATCTGTACCTGTTTTCACCTGTACAACTAAACTCACCTCAGCTGATGTTTTATTAGAGCTAAGGTTGAAGTTGTGTTTTGGTCATTTCGCTACACCAAAGAAAGATTTCATTATAATACTGTATGTGCATGTGGGATCTGATGCGTGTGTAACTTTAAAAAAATCAGTGTGCCAGAATATTTATTTACATGTTTGTTTGGTATTTTTATCAGCTCACTTCTGGGCTTTGGGATTTTTTCCTCCATTTTTTTCCCTGCTATTGTCTTCTTTCTGTTTCACATCACATAATAAACATTATATTAAATTGAGTCACTTTTATAAATTATAATAAAGCTACCTATATTTATGAACACATTTTTATAAGGTTGATGACATATTTATTGTGCATGTATAACAAAAGTTCTCACAATATCTAACTTACCTTTGTCTATTTTACCTAGCACCCCCTGCAGGCTGTGGCATCACTGAGAAAGATTCCCCAACTACAAACACTTCAGTAAGCAGAGTCATTAACTTTAATCTCTTAACTAAATGCCAAGAACTTTTAACAAAGCTCTAATTTTTTTAAATAGAATTTTGAGATGTTTTTATTCTGTCCAGAAATGTGAAAATCATTTAAACTCTTTGGAAGAACCTAATCTATCCAAATTAATTTCATTTACATACTCAGCTCAAGCTTATGATGTCTTTGGAAAAAATCTTTAACCAAAACATTTCCTGTTATATTTTCTTTTTTTTCCAGATTTGTAAGACTAATCTACGAATCAATTCTTTAAACAAGAGATTCCACGTAATTTCTTTGGTCAATAATTCTCAGAATGAATAATGAGCTGCTGGTGACAGACACCAAATTACATTTTATTTTTTAAATTGAAATGGTGAGTCCTGTATTTGGTAGTTTAATCCAACTTCAGTGTTAAATTAAAGCTGCATGTGTGACTTGTGTTTGTTTTTCTTTCACTGCTCAACCTCTTTCTCTAGCTCTCTGTTCACAGCACTTTGCTGGCTGCTGGTGGCACAGCAGAGGAAAAGGGGGAGAAATTGCTCGTGCTGCTGCAGGCGAAGAGAGAAGACATTTGTGCGTGCACGGGTTCAGGACATCAGTTGTTGTTTTGTCAAAGTAAAGTTTGAGAGTCAAATGGAGGCAGAGCGCCTTCAACAGAGGCAGATTTAATATCAGCATTCTGCATCTGCGTCTGACGCCTCCAACTGTTACTCTCCTATTCAAGTTTGAATTTCTTTCTTTGATGTTTTCTTTAATTTTAGAGAACAGAATATTTCTGTGGGTTATCCAGGAAAAGACAACAAGAACGAATTATTGCAATTTATGTATCATGTGTCTTTCACTGTTTTTTAAAAGTTAAATGACAATTTAACTTTAAATACTGTTTATAACTTCATTAACACAGATTAATTTTCTCACCCTGTTCTTAAACCTGTTAGAATTTGAACAGCTTTGAAATTCACATCACAGATGCACAGAGGATTTTTCATTTTAAATTTTAAATTTGTAATGACAACAATTTTATAATTATCTGCATTATATTTTTTTTCTAAACGAGGGACCTAAAAGTATACCTTTCTGATTGTTTGTTTTATCCTGTTTTAAATTAAGGACAAGGAGAATATTTTAAGCTTGTTAAACTCAAGTACTTCAATATTCAGTGTTCATTATTTTCATTTTTGGACATTTAGCTTTTTTCTGTTTTGTATTTTTTTTTCAGTCATCATAATTATATTTTAGTTATATTTATTTATATTTTAATCACAGAAGAAAAGTTGAAAAAAATGGTTGGAAATGTTTATTCTGAGTGACAATCTACGATAAATATTTTGTTGGAATGTTTTATTTTCAAAGATTTGAAAAAGTTGCGAGCATTTAAATGTTTCAATTGTATTGGATATTTATTGATAGGAAATAAATTAGTTTTCTGCTAAAACAAACAAATAATAAATAAATAATCAATCAAACAAATAAATAAATAGATCTTTATGATCAATGAGGTCAACAAAGAAACTGTAATGAAATTTAGAACACAAGTATATTAGTAACAAATGATCCTCTGAATATTATCGTCCTGTGATCAGAGTGAAATTAAATAAAGTTTTTATTATTATTTGCAGTTTAAGCATTTAGAGCTCATATTAACAGTTAATATGAAACTAACTGCCGTCTGAGAAGCTTAAATACTGTTTTAGGTTCAGAGACTGTGGATGTTTTGAAAGATGACGGATGGCAGATGGCAGTCATACCTTACAGATGTTTTAAACGACGTGCATGTGTTTGTGTGCAAAAGGCAAAAAGTCTAAATGTGCATGTTTTTAATCAGTCCTGGTATAACCTCCCAAAGCCCAGGAAAACGGCACAGGCATTAAAAAACATAAAAGGGAAAAAGGGCAGTAATGAATTTAGAGGAAAATGGACATTAATGGTATTAGCATTACTCATGTTCCATATAACAAATTATTGGAAATTTGACAAGCACACCAAATTATCTCCTCATGCCTGACGGGAGTGTGGTGAAGTCCTCTCTACCTGCTGAGGAAAGACAATTTCTGCTCATTTTACTATTTTTAACAATAGAACCAACCCATTAAGACAAATTAATGTCATTATCAAGTCTCTATGAAAATGACAAATACCACCGTTTCGAGCAGCTTTAGAGGCTATTGACAATAATGAAATTCGCTGTACAGGTACTGAAAAGAAACACTCCAAGTAATTATTTTCTAGTAGCTTGTTTGTCTGCCATCCGTTCATTTGCTTTCAGCTCAATTATCTGACTCTGTGAGCATGTGGAGGCGCATAGTGCTCTGCGGCCCACAGAGCGAGGGCCCTAATTGGGCAATTACCGTTCTGTTTCGGGGCTTTTAGCTCCAGTGGAGAGTGGAGGCAGACCGCGGTGTGTAAAACCATGAGGACCTTACATGCACAAAACCACACATATACAGTGTTTAAACAAAAACAAAACCCCGCGTCCTCTATACACACACAGAGACGTATATCCTGCAGCTTTAGTGCAGCTCGTGCAACAAACACTAAAAACACAAAAAGCGGCAAGAACCACAGGCCACAACACGATGCTTTCAGCAACACATAATGCAGGTGCAGCACTGAATTATCTGCAACTTTTCAAATGTGATTATGTCACCTTGCTGCTATCTCATGTACATATGCATTCCTCCATGTTTCCCTTTAAACAACACTCTTTACTCATCTGAGCAACCAGCAGCTATAAATAACTGAGAGTGCTTGTTGCTGCTGCTGCATTTGGGGGGGGGGGGGGGGGGGGCTGCAGGGTCAACAGTAGGTACCACTTAAAAGTGTTATGCATCATCAGAAAGCTGGAAACTGCAGGATTCATTTCAGGGCTCAACAATCAGGTTGCTGCAATGCTTTTGCAATTTAAAGTCATGCCAACTGTACGAAAAAGTAAAGGAAGCTCGTTGTGGATTCCTGTGTCACCACGCAGTCCTTCATGACTTCAGCAACACCTCACGAAGAGGGAAAACCTTAATAACACAAAACAGCAAACACAGATGCTTCCATCAACCAGAAGTTACTGAGTGATCAGTTAGAAATGAAGCAAGTAACATGTTTAAGACTGTAGAGGAATGAAACCGCTACGTTGCCCAATTTGTTTGAGGTCTTTAAAGGATGAGGTTTTCAGAGATCACTGTTAGAGGGACTTGTTGAATAATGGGTCGCCATATCTTCTAGTCTATAAATTAGTCTATAAATTAGATGAAAGGAAGGCATGTTTCCGACAAACTTCTACAAAATATGATTCTTTAAAACCCAGTGGAGGTTAGCCATTTAAACTAAAGCAGATCTAAAGCATTGTCACATATTCTTTCCTCTTATTTATTCTCTTACTTCCATACGTAACGCTTCTTGGAAAAGGACTTTTCATTAAACCGCATGAAAAAAGATGGACATGGTCTGCCAAGATGATCAACTGAATTTGAAGTGTAATCAAGTTTTATCAGATAATAAACACTGTTCTAAATCTTAAGTCATACTCTTGAGATATCTTGGCTTGAGAAAGGTAAAGAGAGTGATGTGATGTCACTGGACTTACTTTTCACGTTTGTACAGTCTGATGATGTTTGTGTCACAGCCACACTGTTACAATGTGGAAAAACAAACCCAGCAAATTCTAGACTTTAAACCTGTGAAACAAAAGTTGGCACCCCAACCCCCCTTCACTCCCCATCTCACCCTCCTCCTCCTCCTCCTCACTAATTTTCATATTATCGCTGCGCTGTGTGCTCTCCCCCTCACTTTAACATTCTGTCACGCGCTCCCTGGATCATGTAGCTTGTGTTAATTAAACCCTCTTTCAGATCATTTTCTTGCTCAAGTGGCCTCAGTGCAGCACCCATTAGGCAGAAAGCTCTGTTATCTGAATTTCCAAATGTAGCTCAACATTTATTAAAGTGAAATTCATCCAGTAATTGCCCGCCTCGGTATGCCCCATGTCTCCCTCTTACCTCAGGGGCCACCTGCTCAGAGACACCTCCAACTATTTACCAGCATGACGCAGGGTAATTAGACCCCGCTGACCCCAGCCACTAAGAGCCCGGTAATTGCGTTAATAAAAAAATTAACAGCAGCAGCATGAGGATCATTATGTAAAAATACTTGGTAATGAAGCATTAGCCTTGATTTTATTTGGATTAAAAACAGCTATAGGTATTTAAAGGTTACAGTGTCTGCTAAAACAATATCTTTCCATGAAATCCCAGTGGAACTGAGGAGCAGGTGAGGTGAGATTTTAGTACAAATATTCAAGACTGCCACACAACTCTTCCACGACAGCACCGTAACAACTGATGGTTTTGTTTTTAACAGACATGAAGGCGACTTACCTACAGTTTTATCAACAGCTCATACAGACGATATGTGCTTGTGTATCTCACATCATGATCAGTCAACTCTGACGGTGTCCCATACTTGCGGTAACTTCAGGATCTCTTTTTGTCCACTAACTAACCTGTCAGTACCAGTTTAGCAGAAATGCCTTTTTGTCAGTAAAATATGGTCAGTTTAGTAAATAACCATAAAAACCCAAAGGAAAACTTTTGTCACCTTGATTCTTCTTTCTGGGGTCGAGATGTTGTGCCTGCAAGTTTTTTCAAAAAAAGTCATGGCATCAGATATGATACAGATTGTAAACTTTTCTTAGATGTCTTCCCACGGGGCCCAAAAACTGCCTTCATCAAGTCACTGTAAAAAAAGGGACAATCAAGGTGAAACAAGTTACTGTAACTATGCAGATGACGCCCAGTTATACATTACAATGTCACTTAGAGACGACGACTCCACCTAGGACTTCAGTAACTGCCTTGAATAAATCAATGAGTGGCTGTTCCTTCAATTCAGGAACAAAGATCAGACTGAGGTAGGTTTTTTTTTTCTTCAAAGCCAAAGAGACACTTAAAGTCTGTGAGCTATTTCAGAACCTGGATGTTTTAATGGAATCAGTTCTGAGTTACAAAAAACCTAATCAACAGTTGGCTTATGATCACTCAAAGGACATATCAAGGCTTTAAGGACTTGTGTCTCAAAGGGACTTAAAAATTCATACTGCCAGTGTCTTTTAAAATGCACCTAAAAAAAAGTCAGACAGCTGAAACTGATTCAGAACTCTGCTGCTTGAGTCTTTACTAAGAACAAGAAAACGCATCACAGTGAATTTCAGCTCATCTATAAAGCATTAAATGGTTTCAGGCCAAAATACATTAGCAATGTTCTTATACAGAATAAACCATCCCGACCACTCAAATCATCACCGAACATAAAGAATCAGTGTTCAGTTTTTATGCTCCAAATATCTGCAAGATGTCAGGTCTGCCAAAACAATTACTTCTTTTAAATAAAGGTTGAAGCCGATGTTTTTAACACACTTTATTTATTTTGTAAATGTGTATCATGCAAATATGTGTTTGGTTTATGTATTTGATTAATTATTCTATTATTTTCTACTTTTGTAATGTTATGTGAATATGAGTTTCCTTTGAGTGAGGAAGGGGTAGGGTTAAATAAGCTTATGCTTCTTCAGACTCCTTTTCAGACATGTTGGGGTTTTGTTATTAACCTTGTTTCTTTTCTTTTTTTTATTATTATTATTTTACTTTCTTGTGATATTCACTCGTTCGAAATAAAGCATCATTCATTCATTCATTCACATCATTTTCAACAATCTCACTATCTTATTATATTCCAATTATAATTTTCATTTGGTTTGATTTTCAGCAAACTGTTTTGAGGCTTTTTGATGGCTTGTTTTCATGATCTTTCAATATCTTCTTTACGTGTTTTTTAGACCTTCTTCATGGCTCTTTTAATGTTTTTTGTAAGCTTCTTTGTTGCTGAATTATACTGTATAAATAAGTTTGCCTGGGCTAAAACAAAGAGGGGGTTTGATAGCTACAAGCAGTGCACAGAAGGTAGGTGATTTTTATTGCAGGCAACTAATTGATATGCATTCAACTGAGGCTACATGGATTATCTGATGCCTCTCTTTCAGTTATTCCCCTGGGTTCTGATAAGCCATGCTACATTAAATGGAAGAATTTTTAAGGCATGTTGCCATCGTTACTTTATTCATGCCACTAAATATGGTAAGTTTATCGTGCGTACTTAACTACTGAGATAATTACTGATCTTATTTCACTTTTCAATCACACACAAGTTAAATGGTGCCATAAATCATCACAAGTTTGCCAAAACTGGAGATATAATTACAATCAAAACATCCTTTCATTCAGAGACTTTTGTTTTCTCTAACTTCATAAAGGTCTAAAGGTTTCAACTAGTTATCTAAAGAACTTGTGAGTGGCGTACGAGAAGGTTATCAAGTCTGATGGTCTGTCTTAACAGTGACACCGTATGGCGAGATAGTGGAACTGCACACACTGTGAACATCCACATCAAAAACAGCATTGTCAGTCCCTCACAATATTTTATTGACTCCTCACTAAAATGCTTTCGCAATCTGAGAGATTCCTGCTCCAAATCTAAAAATCAGCATTTATAATGTTATCATATGTAGAAACAGAAAACCATGCGAGTATTTGTAAAACAGTGTTCTGCAGCATTTAATTTTTGTATTACATTCATTCTCAGGGGGAAAAAAAAACGGTTCTCCTGTTTCATCCTGATTACAAATAAAATAACAAAAACACTGTTTTCATTTATTTATCATATCATTTTTAAAATGTTTCATAGCTTTTAATGCACCCTTTTGACATGCACCACGCAACATCTGGCATTTTTGATAATTATGAATCAGATTGTCTGTGCTACTCTAGCCCTGTTTTTTTTTAATTTTGTTTGTTTTTTTCTGGTTTTATAAAAAGCAGAAATAAACAGATTTTTGTCCAGGAAGTAGGACTAGTTTTAGAGCTGGTATCTGGGAAAGTAAACTGATGTTCTACTCCTTAAGATAGAATGTTGTGCTCTATTGTTTTTATATTTCTTTGTCATTGCTTCAGTGTTTTGGCGCAGTAGTTTCAAATGACCTCACTGTTTATATTTGGATCGATTATCAGCTTGTTAGTCTCTTGAAACTGGTTTTAATACCTCAAAATCACAGTGACACATTTAACACCAAACATAATGCAACGGTACATGTAAATCTTTATGGGATCATGAACTATACATCGGTTTCAAACAGGCTTTTACGATCAACAATGTAAAGTCTGCTCACATTTAAACATATCAACAAAGATATCTACTTTTAATGGTCAGTTGCAGACAAGATTAATGAGAGATCAACAACATTTAGCTTCTCATTTTGTACGCTGTCAGTGAATCTCTTTTCATGCAAGTCTTTGTTGGAAAAAATGCTGTTCTCTAATAGGTTTCTTTGGTTAAATGGTTGGACAGTGCGCTGGGCCGTGGCCTCACTCATTACCGATCAGCCCTGTTAGTATTTACAGCATCACGGCAGGTTGACCTCACAGTATTCATAGCGTCACACCTCCCAGCAATTCACTGTTAGGAAATAAACAGGCTGCACTGGCCCGCAAAGAGCCCTGTTTCCTCTGAAAGACACTGAGGTCTTGTTGATTTACTCTACTTTGTGTTGGTTTGTTGCAAAAATGCAGGAAGCTGTGCAAGGAAGCAGAATTCAAATACTAATTAGGAAATGTGGAACATCTCCTTTTTTATGTTGATGCTCTTTCGGACACCTTTTCTCTGTCTGATCAGTCAACCATGCACAATCATCCACCTGCTACCTCTAAAAGACAGACTTTACTTTTTCCTTTTTTTTAGACACTCTTCTAAGGGAATCTAAGTTGATGTACAGAATGATAACTTTGTGTTTGAAGACACAGAAAGCATCGCCAGGCTGCTTGGGTTGTTTTGTTGGGGCCGTCTACAAAAACTCGCACACAGTGCGCCCACGGTCAATGCTTCAGTGCATGTTCCCCATCATGAGGGAATTACAGGCTAAGAGACAAAGTGGCACCAATGCTTAATTACAGTTTGGTATTTAAAAGAAGTAATGTGCGCCATGAGTCATAACAAAGAACGTGATCATTTGAGAACTGTAAAGAAACTCAATAAAGCATCCTACAATAGGTCAGATCACTTGGACCAATCAAAAGTCTGATGCTATGCCGATCTTAAGCCAAACTCCTTTTTTTAAACTTATGAGGAAAATATGTGAAGAAACAGAGCGAGAGGACAGCAGCTGATGGCACTTTACTCAACAGTTCTGTAAAACACTTCACTCGACCTCTTGATGCTTACGTTAAAGCCACAGACAAAAGCAAAGATTAGACCTCTTTTAAGCAGAGCAGCCTTAAACAAATTAATCTTTTGCTGTTCATTTGACCGGGAAATCTTTGGAACCACTGTTTTCTAAAGACCAGTGACTCACGCTTGTGATTTAGTGCACCTCATTGAAAAGTTTTCAAGCTCAGTAAGAGTAGCAAGATTTTAGCTTAGATTCACAGAAAAATTCTTAAGATAAAGTTTTTAAATGTTTGTATTTCACAACTGCGAGTTAAGCTAACAACAATAGCCTCTTCATTCATGTCTCCAAAAGGACATTTCCTTTGAAGACCGTCTGAGAGAAACAATTCTGTTACCCTCCAGCCTCACCAAAGGCCTACAAAGGCTGATTTCTGAAAGGACGAGGAGTTCTGAGATATAATAGAAAAGCAAATGTTGAGAAATGAGAGTAGAAACTTGGTTGATTCTGTATGGATTGTATTAAATGCAGTTCCCAGGAGAGATGGTGAAAACAAAGGGAAGCAGGGAGGGGTATCAGCTGAGGTCAAGTTGTGTCAGCCTGAGTTAGGTTCAGATGAGCGCACTGCAGTTGGCCTGAGTAGCAAGTGTACGGCTGGACCGGCCTGTTTAAAGAGGCTGCTTAGATTCCAGCTCCTTGATGTCATTATATCTCCAGTGGGCCATGTGCCTTTAGTTGACAGCCTCCTGGTTGACCACTTTTATTTTCAGCAGACACCCACCGGTGAAAGCATTCAGAAAATCAGTCACATTTGTGAAATGGATCGTTTGTGATGTGGTAACAAATTAGGCCTTTCATAAATACTGAACAATGACAAGAATTCAGTGTTTGGTCTCTAACCTTCAACAGCTGCTTTTAGTGAAAGGACACAGGCATGAGTGACCATCATCAGCATAGAGGAAGGGTTTGAAATACTTTAACAATTCGTTAATGTGATTAAAAACTGAGCCTGCTGTTAAGATGTCTTTTAATGTAGAACTGAATTCCTCAAAAAAATAAAGCTGCTGTGGAATTTCAAGTGTTGCTTAACTAGATTTTAAAAAGAGGTGTTCAATCAGAGCCATGCGTTTAAAATATTTGTTCAGGTTAAAACAAACCCATCCTCCTCGAGAACTGCTTGACTGGAAAGTTTCACAATTTCTGATTTTAAATGAGTAAAATAAAGAAATCTTGTGGAATGAGAGATATGAGATATTATTCTTCTGAGGAGTAAACATCTTCCCAGTGTTGAACATTAGATTATTGGCAGTTATGTTGACTAAATATGTCACCTCAAGGCCCAGTTGCAAGTTTTGTTCATACCATCAATGCTTCTTTTGTTTAATTTTCCAAATGGCAGCCACATTTTGTAACCAAAAAGACAATCTTGAGTCTTCTCCAGCACCTCTATAAGTCTCGTCCGTTTTGATGAGGGTGTGAAGAAGCTTTTTCTAAAGGAGAACTACCACAGATTATCATCACAAGTCTAAAATAGAAGAAAAAATCTGATGCAAATATTTCAGAGAACTATTCTAAAGATTAATAAAAAATAATGTTTACATTGCTTAACTCAAACTGAACACTGAATGACATGAAGTCATGATGAGGATGTAATAAAACAGTCCATCACCTGACAGCGATGCTTGGTTCATTTAGTTAGATATCCACCTTGTGGTTGGAACGTAGTACTACACCTTTTACTTTTACACAAATCACTGTTTCATGAGGCTGTAGTGTTCATATGTTTGGGGGTTTGGGGTTTTAAGGTGGCTCCCAGTTGAAAAATGCACTGTCAGTTATCTAAATAATAATATTTTCTTTATATTTCTTTATATTTTCAATACAAGTACTTCACAATAAACAGAAAAAAAGTTTAAGAAAAAAAAAAAGAACAGCAAGCAAACAAGCAGTACAATAATAATATAAAATACCCAGTAATAAAAAATACCCATTCAAAAAGGAGAGAAGATTGTTTTCCTAGTCATGTTCTAAGAAAACAGTTTAGCATCTTCAGTCACATGTTTCCAAATATTAATCTGTTCTGCTGGTTTGACGTCACTGCTTAAAAATATCTTTATATTGATGTAAATAGCAAAGGGCACCAAATACATGAAAATAGACAAACATATATGGTGATCCCTGTTTTTCTTCCATGGCTTAGAGAAGCAATGCCACCTAGAGCTTAAAACAAGAACATTTAAAACCAGATGAGCCCAACAGAAAATGGTCAAATATGAGTCAGATATCTACCGCGACAGTGATGTCATCATCACTGTAACAGTCGATGGCAGCAAAAAACAACTATTTTTCTCCAGAAACCTGCTGAATTCTTGCTAATTCTGAATCTCGGCTGGTCCCACTGGATCATTTAGTAGAAATTCACCTCTTTACATAGCATGTGTGCTCTAGCAGCTGTATATTACCTGTGTAAACTAAGCTGAACAAGGCTTCCCATTCTGTCCTCTTTATAACTCTATTAGAGATGATGTCCCAAAGTCTCACGTGCCTCCTGAGATCTGCAGAGATGGTGGTAGATTTTGGGCTTTTTTTTTTTCCAGGCTGAACTTTTATGCCCTCGTCTGCTTTGCAGAGATATTGTCCTTTCTTCCTGCCACCCAACACACACGATGAGATTCCTCTGCGAACACAGTCACACAGGCTTTTAGACACTCATTAGCCCTTACTAATACAATAAGTGTCACCTTCCATTACATGGTGCTGGGTTGGATATCAGGATTGGAAACCAACCAAATCTCCACACAAGGGGTGCTACCCCCTCATGCACAGTATTGTCTTTCATCACAATGTCGGATTGTTTTCTTTTTTACTCTTTCATGCTTGAAAATAACAATGTGTACTTTTAATATAGAGTTTAAAGAAACTACAACTTTTCACTGATATGTTGGCAAACTTGTGGACCATCTTTGACGGCAAAAGCTAAGTGACTCTGTGGATCTTCATGCTAACTTTGAGTTTTGTTTCAGAGCAGCTGTTTCGAGGATCCACCGCACCCCACCCCCCCTTCCAGTCTGTTGTCTCGCTCATGAACAGCACATGCAGAGTTGTACAAAATCTTAATTAAGACTCCTAATTCTCCGTGCCATCGCCTGACTGAGGCTGTGAGCTCACGTGAAGCTCTGCTGAACACAGCATGAGGATGGATGGTGTTGAGACAGGGATGGTCCCTTTCCTGGCTTCAATATGAGACACAGAAACAAACTGAACTCAGTTTAAATTTGTTAGTTTACCATGTATTTCTCTTTTCTCTTCGAGAAATGTTTCCATTTTTATATCTTTATCTTTTCAAGAAACAGAATTTAAGGATTTCTGTTGTTCATTAGAATCTCATATACACACACACACACACAGACAACTATAAAATCTTTCATTTTCAGACTGAAGAACAGTTTTGAGGTCAGGTTTGTTAACATGTTAATGAATTTCCTCATTATACAGTAAAGCCGCAGCATGCTGTACATCACCACACATGTAAAAATGTGAAGTGACAAGTGTTTGCCACTGTAGAGGTGATTTCAGCTCCGGGTTTTGTATGTAGCGCTTTGGTGCTGAGGCTGCTCCCTCTGAGCGGTGGCAGAGGGCATGTGGTCCTCCGCGAGCAGCAGATGCCCTGAAGACGACTTGCGACAGATGAGTCGAAAATGAGCGTGACATGTGTTAAACAGGCGAAGCCCCACCGCACTGACATTTGACAAGATGATGGGTGTAGGCGATCATTATTGTCTCCACTTAAGCAAGCAGTAAATATTCAGGGTTTATGTCTGTGTAAGCTGAAGCCATAGGACAAATCAGCCTGAACAGATTTTCATTAATGAGAGATGTGTCTGAATAGACTGTGATCAGACTCGGACGCAGTGGGCTGGTTACACACGGTCCACCGTTTGAATGCGCACATAGACCAGTGGGTCCATTAGACACATTGGAAGACCAATAAAATCAGATATTTAAATGAATTAATAATAACTTTTTGAAACATTTTAAAGTATCCGGCTCTAAATTTCTATTCTCAGCCAGTGCACTTGTCACCGCAACCTGACAGACTTTCAACCTTGTTCCTTCCTGCCTGACAAAGGTGCCAATGATAGAGATTCAGGCATGGGACGAACATGCCAAGGAGGTGCCCCCCTCCTCCCCTCCCCCCTCCAGAACCATTTGGACCACAGGGAATGGGTTAATCACATTAGAGGCCCAGAAGAGAGATGGGAAGTAGACAGTACCGTGACAGCCGGGGTAGCACTGGCACGACTAATCCCGTTAGGCCGAGGAAAAAGGGGGACGCCATCGCGCCTTCGAGGCTGAGAAAGAAAAAAACATTTTCCCAGGAATGAGTTCACCTGTATGGTAACACAGAGAAGTTGGCCTGTTGATGCCTATTAGAAGAAACAATCACACTTGGCACATACAAATGTTTTTTTCATGCTGGGCACCACGTCATTGTCAGCGCGTGAAAAAAAATCATCAGTAGACAGTGGCATCGCATGAGATCCTCTTTCATGCCACAGTGAAGCAGCCGCTTTCAACCCGGTGCTACCAGTCTTCCAAACAGTGAGAAGATGGGGAGGGGTGCTGTAAGAAGGACAGGGCTTACTTCATCTGCCATTGTAAGTGCACCCGAGTTCAACCTTAATGTAAACCTTTGCAGGCAGGATAAGAATAGGATGCTCTCTATAAAAATATATCCTGCTGGGTAATCCGGCAGATGGCCACAGCAGTGGACACTACAAGCGCGGCTGGCCACTGCAGGGGTAACAGGGGACGTCCGATCAGCAGACACTCTCCTGCCTGGGAGAGGTGGAATCAAGATTCTTAGCTCCCCTTAGCAACGCTGGGAAACAGAGCCGTCAGTTTGGATCCATCAAGTCTCCACTTAATCTTGCCCACCACTTTTTTCTCTCCATTTTCTCCTTTTTTGTATCTTCCTCTTTTGTTGAGGGGATTAAGCCAAGTGGTAAAACAGTGATTTAATGATCTTTCCATGGCTATGTGCACCACTTAAACCATGAGACAAACAAGCTGAGGCATTCTAAGAGTCACCCCCTCTAAAGGCGGCTGTTCAGGAACTGTGAGGCTTTTGATACGGCATTAAGCTCCGGCTGATTATTTTTCCCACTGTGGTGTGGTGTGGTGTGCTGCGCTCTGCTATGGGAAAATTTAAGGTTTTATGTTTTGTAAAAGCCTATTGTGAAGAAAATGAGAATAAACAGTTGGATAATTATTTTTTAATAGTGTTATAATGATTAGATATGGAGAATTTTAATGATTTGTTAATGCAGAAGGAAGCCAGTACTGATTTTTAGACATATAGAAGTTAGAAAGAAGTATTGCTCAGCTGTTTGTTTGGTTATTTTCTCCAATTCATCAAATATCCTTCATATGTAAAAACGTATAAAATATAAGTAATGAAAAAATGAGTTAGTGGACTTAACATGAGGTAAACCTGTCCCGTCCTGTTGGTAGAACAACAAATTTAGAGGTGACTATAAAGTAATGCGTCGAGTAATTTTGATCAGATATATTAAAGTAACTGATCATGAAAATGGAGCTTACATCTACCGAGGCGATGGGGTTAAAAATCACTGAAAAAGCTGGTAATTTATTTTAAAAATGTCGTATTGACCTTTTCCATGTGACATCACAACATCACAGTGGCAAGGTCAATACAACCTTCTATCATATGCTTCAAGAAATGGAAAGTGTTTACCTGACGGTGTGAGTTATCGTCATCTTCAGGCACAAGATTCACACATTCACAAAATACACTGAAGCTTAATGCCATCTCTACCACTTCCGTTGTCAACTGTAGTGAGCGAGTGAGCGACGTCAGGCGAGGCTACAAATACTGAAATATGGAAGGAATTGTGTTTTCAAAGATGTGCAAGAAGTGTGAGACGTTATGAAAGTCTTTGTCTACTGAAAAATTTCAAGAGTTCACTTCTCACCTGGGATTGCTCCAGGAAGACAGGTCCACTACAGCTGAGGCGATAAACGCTCCTCAACACCGTCATCGCTCACATACAGTGGCAGCCAAATCTGTTAGAACACCTGACGGATCAAAAAAAATGTTGAACTTGTTTTTTTGGCTCTAAAGCATGATCATGAAACATGCAGATGGTTGCTCTGAGCACAACAAATATCAGAAGAAGTGAGTCCAACTGTTTTTATCTACTTGTAACTTTGATATTTGGTGTGCCCATCTTTAACAGCAGTTACAGCTGCACATGTCTCCAGCAGTGTGTCAGTATCTTTCCTGAGACCTTTAACACCAATGTTACGTCAAGCATTTTCCTCTGAATGTACAACAGATCCATCCAGTTTGTTTTACAACTTGCCCGTATTTTCTGGATGGGGTTGAATTTCCTTAATGTCCTTATGACGGCTCTGTTCTGTGGATTACAGAGCATCATGACACAATGAGGACTTTGTAGATATTTCTTTCTCATTTGGGGTATTTTAATGGATAATTCAATAAAATTGCATTAAAATTGAACTGAAAGCAACATTTCTTTATCCTCAACAGTTCTCTGAGAACAAGTCAATTTAATACAGAAACCTCACAGCCAGTGTGAGCAGCTCTGAGTCTTCAGTTAAAGACATAACACTCAGATAAGGTTACAAGCTGTAAGAGGACAGGTATTTAGACTGAGACTTCAATGGTCCTCACACTAACCAACAGATGGCGCCAAGTGAAAAGTGAAGCTCTGTGCTGTGCATGTTATCTGTGCAGTATCATGTATTTTGTGAATCTTATTTCAAAAAAAGTCATTTTCCTTGCTGAAACATGCAGCCATTGTAAGAATTTAGATTACTGTGATGCTCCAGAATAATTTAAGTCTTTTTGCTTTGCTTTCCATTTCTTTATGTTTACAGTAGTATAGAAGGTATAGCATATTCTAGTTGGATAGTTTGAAGATTGAAAGAAATGTTGGTATCAAAAGGCAGAAAAAGGTCACAGACTATGACTAATGTTGACATTAAGTCTTGATTTTTCCCACAGTAGGCAGCTCTCATCTTATCAAATATGCTTGTGAACTTGAAATATTGTTTACTGTCTCTGAATTTTTACCACCCACTGTCTATTCAGTTGCTGTTTAAAAAAGATACAATTATTACAAAGAACCTTAAACAGAACTGTTAAATATTATGACTGTAGTGACTTCTGACCTAAAGTACAATATCAGGTTATTTTAGTTGAATATCATGACTGTGAGTAAAACTAAATAAAGCTTCTTGGAAAACTTGTGATTTTATTTGGGAGCCAGTCAGACGATGAGGAATGAGACTCTTATTCTAACCCCTGAAGTAAAATCAAGATGAAAATATCAAAGTGAGAGTTTCTATACCGTGATGACCCCGATGCAGCTTAGTGTGGATGGGAGAGGGAGAGAGAGAGAGAGAGAGAGAGAGAGAGAGAGAGAGAGAGAGAGAGAGAGAGAGAGAGAGAGAGGTGTTTACTGAATAGGTAATAACTGGCATAAGGCATTGGCAGTGATCAAGATGGAGTAGGACTAGAAAGCCATAATAGGAGCACAAATATCAGAGGAGAGGCAGTTTGGGTGTCTGTGTGTAATGGATGATGGAGGTGTTAGTGTTAAGTGGTTAAGCCAGTGGTTGGCTACATTGTGTAAAAATCAGCGGGGTCAATAATGGTGATAATGGGGAGGGTAAGTACAGGATGTGGGTTAATACTTCTGAGCTGGCCAAGAGATTATGCCACTGTCTGAAATATGAAGACTCCAAAGTATAATGCTTTGCTAAAAACCTATAAAGCAAACCGAGGGCATCAAGATACTGTAGCAGCAGACAATCAAGACAAGAGAATAGCTTTTAAATGACGCAAAATCAGGCCGGAGTGAAGTAAGAGCCGGTTCTTATTTACAGCTTCTTAAATGTGAAACTGTCAAGATTCATTGCAGCTCATCCAACAAATATGGCGCCACCTGCTCCATAATAAAAGTCATGAGATGTTAGACGTCACTTTGCAATTTCAACCCATCACCATAAAGATCATTTCTAAGCCTTAGGTGGATTCACAATGTTTATGTGAAACAAGCAACTCTCCTGTTCTAACCCTGAGTTGTAGGGTAATGGTGTGCTACTTATAAAGACTTAAGCCCTCATATCTGGGTTACTCTAGTCCCTCCCGCCATCCAGATGATACCATCTGTGAGGAAGAGCAGTGTGTGTACACGTGGAGCTTTCAAATCCAGTCTCATGTCACTATAATCCAGGTCATCTCTACTAAGATGCTAATAGACTGACTGGGACTGGCAAACTCCTGCTTATGTTGACTTGATCGTGAAAACATGAAAAAAGACAAAGATGAGAAAGGCTGAATACACTGACACAACTGCTGTTCAGTAGCAAAACATGAGCGATAAGACAGTCGGTGGCCAGAGATCACTTTGAAAAATAAAATGCATTTAACATTTTTTCAAAATTACATTGTTCATGATGAGAGTATGGCCATCAAATCAACTTCTCAGAAAAATATGAGATTGTCAGAGAGATGATTTAATTCACTGTTAGCATCCTCTTAAAATGTAAGGATCTGAATTAATTTAGTCTATAGTGACAGTATGAAGTCACTATATTTTGCTTTGTTTTTTACATTTGTATACACAGTACTTGTTTATTTAAGTCAATATTATAGGCTATGAAAAATCAGCTCTAGCCGGATGATATACTGCCATCTAAGTCACTGTAATTGATGAATGGAGAAAACAGTCCATCAAAAACTAGGAATAAATGTGAGTTAATCTACAGCTGAAAACTGCTATGTTACCGTTACATTCATAGAAGGCAGCTCCTGACTTACAGTCCATAAAAATAGGACCTGAAATTAAAATGCTGGATGTCAATAGGCTGGCATTAGGACAGTGATTGGATGACAGGAGTAAATCTGCTGACTAAATCCCCTCATGGCTCAAGCTGTGATTTGGACCTGAGAGATTTGTTGTCAGAGTGAACTGCGCCTTGCAAGGATAACTGCTGTCCGCCGTCCAACAGACGACTGCAACAGGCTAAAGAAGAGATGTTTAATTTGGATGATACAGCCTGTGCTAAACTGTCGCTGCTGCGTCCAAGCGTGCTGACGTGAGAAGAAGACGTATGTTTAGACAAGTGACAAGCTAGGCCAGCGGAAACTTTATGCTAGGAGCAACAGAAGAAGTGTTTTACATATCTCCTGACGCCACATACCGTGAGTTATCTTGTGTTTTGTGTACGTGTTTTGTAAAAAAAAAAGTTACCTGTTGAGTTGTAAGGTCTTTTTTGACGAAGCACTGGCTGACACAATGGCTGCCTCAAAGAGGTGGGCTGCCTTTAGCTCAGTTTATTTGAGTCATGTCGATGATACGTCACTCAGCAAATAGGGGGAGTTTACCGCCAAAACGGTGCTCTCGTAAGGAAGCGTATTTAAGACATAATTGTGATGAAAATCGAAATGCGAAAATAAAAATACAATAAAGGAAATACATCTTCATTTCAATAATATAGGCATATTATTTGAGTCACAATTAAAATTCTAATTCCATTTTCATTATCATCTTCAAGAAAACACATTTTGTGACATAATTCAAATTTAAATGAAAAGGGTATTTGCAATTTAATTTACAAGAAATGGTCTGCTAAATACTGAACATAATTCAAATAAAATGCAAATAAGGACATGAAAATTCAATAAAGGAAATGCATTTTTATTACCAACTTCAACAGGTATTATATGATATAACCCAAATGAAAAGGGAAATATCATTTGCATAATCATAATCAAACATGCCCTTAGACCAACATGGAAATAAAATGGAAATGTGTACTCCTTGGTAGTATATCATCTACAGTGCTAGGTGGCAATGTGAATATGCAACATTTCACAACCGATCAAGTTGCGGAAGCAAAACTTTTTGCTGTAATCGAGCTGTTAGCTGCTCCAGTGGCAGTTGGGGGTGACCAGCCATTGACCAACAGCTCTGCCATCTCCTTAACCTTTGACCCATGAAGGAGATAGCTTTCCAATGCTTCTCTTGGGATGCTGCCACTGGAGCAGCTAACAGCTTGATAACAGAAAAAAGTTTTCAATGATTGTTGACACGCAGTCATGGACATCAAAATCAGAGACACGATTCTGCTCCACCGAGTAACACTAAGTTTTTTTATACGAATAAGTGCATCTTGAAATTTTAGGAATTAAATTTGGATCATTATTGATAGCATTTTTTGTTTTTCTAAATCAATTCATGTCTATGTGTTTCTGAGCTACTTTTTGTTCTTTGTTTATTTGTTAAAACCCAACAAGTTAACTCCCTGACTTAATTATGTACATGTTCTTAAAGATTGTTGGAAAGTTAACATCATCATGGTGTTACAGTTTAAAATTCCAAAAGACAATAAGGCCCCTCCGTGCTCTTCCAAGTTCTTTTGTAACTTGTTTTTCATGGTCCTCAGAATTTTAAAATTACAGAGTAGTTATTGTTCTCAATGTGAATAGTGTTTTGACACACCCCACCTGTAATTATTGGCAATCATTCAATCACTTGTTTTGAGTTAATGCAATAATGACATGCAAAGTCAATTAAAAAATGGCAAATTAGCTGCCTTCACACCTCTTTCATCAAACCATCATGACCACTGTGAATAAAACAGATGTGTCGTGCTTGTTAAGTCCATTTGAAAAATGCCCAGCACCATACAATAGGTTCACCACTTTGATGGGAGGTGATAAACTGCAACAATAAATAGCAAGTGGCCAATCATTCAGCTACACAAATAGAACAAAATCATGAATAGTTTAGTTTTGATTTTGGTGCTTCTCTCTCCACTTTTTACCACGTCTTTTTAAACCATTGTTATCCAAACAAAATAAAATGCTACCAATTTTGATTTATTTTCAGATTCAGTTCAGGAAAAATAAATCATAAAGGTCTTTATATAACCAATTTATACCTTTCTCCTTTTTGTCATATAAATATTAAATAATGGAGAAAATTCTGTAACAATACCATAACTGTTTTTATATGGACTGCTCTGAATGTGAGTTGTATCTTTGGATCCTTTGATTGTTTCAACACTGTTGCTGTATAATTGTTTATAAATGTACTTTTATGTTTTGGTTTATGTTTCCACTGAGCCTTCAGGTCTGTCCTCTGTCCCCAAGCAGGTGCAGGTTTAAGATGTAAAAAGTCACCATGCCTTTGGTAAAGAGGAACATTGAGCCTCGCCACCTGTGCCACGCTGCAGTGCCTGATGGGATTGGCAATGAGCTGGAATGTGTGACCAACAACACGCTATCTGCCATTATCCGCCAGCTCAGTAGTCTAAGTATGATCACAGTTTTATTTTCTTATGGTTATTTGGACTGTTTGTCATATGTGAGTGTATGAGTCACAGTATCTTCCACTCAAACACACGCCATGACATGTATCTTTAAACTGTGGTTACAGGAATAAATCTGTATGACAGAGACAGTCTCTTAAAGCATCTAAAGAGAGAGATCTAAAGATAATAATCTTTTTCCAATTACACCTAAATTAGTTATGAAAAGCCAATAAAAAACATGGAAGTTTTATGCAGACAGTTAGTAAAAACCAAGAACAATGGAGTTTATGCATTTTTCTTTAAATTGGTTACCTTGTTTTTCTCTGTTGACAGAAGTAATCACACAAATACAGGAGCAGCTCACATGATAAGTGATGACATGCTGACTTGTATGTACCTGTTTTGCATGCTTATGTTTTCACGTTTTCTTGTTCCCCCTTGTGAGAAAACAACAACCGTATTTCTAAGTGTTTTTTTGTTAGGCTTACAACTACACAAAATAAATTTTACATTTAAATAAACCAAACATCCTATTCCTGCAGTTCCTTATTATCAAAGCATTACATAACAAGTTAAAACATGTGACCACCTATACAGAAAAGGACTGGTTTAAATGGTTAATGATTTGTGCAGTCGTCCATGAAATTCCTTGTTTCTGTTGTGTAGCTATTAAAATTTTGCCCAGAGAAAATGAAACAGCAAGAGAAAATGTAGAGGGAAAGACTATTTTAGGAAGTAAATTCACCACAGGACATCTGGCGAATGTGAGCTCTGATTAGTGTTAGTTTGTGTGTTCCCGTGTGTGTGTGTGTGCGTGTGTGTATGTGTGGATTTAGTGAAGATACAGAGGCTTAGAGCTTACCGTAAAGCTTTGTTTTACAGGCAGATAAGAAGCAGAATCAGCGGGCAGAGCCTCAGACGCAGGCAGTCTAATGATAGCTTCCACATTAAGTGGATCTGAGCTTTTTGGCGTGTGTTATTCATGCTGTTACGAGTTGGGACCAAACACCTTGGGCTAAAATCAAATTCAGTGGAATGTAAAAGACTCAGAAACATATTAGAAGTTATAAACAAGCTTGTTTTTCTTTTTTTTTTAAATCAACTCTTACTGCAAGTTACTCATGTAAATTTTTATCATCCTCTATTTTTTAAACTTTTCTTTATGCACCCCCCAATTTTATTTGCTTACTACTTTTGTTCTTAATGTATGACCCCACTTCCAAGATTAAAGTACTAAAGTGAATCTGTGTAAAATTATTTTGTGGGGGGGGGGGGGGGGGGGGGGTTAAGGAGGAACTGGCTTAAAATGTTTCTTGTGTCAATTGTACATTATGCAGAGCTTCAGAGTCAAAAATAAGAAGACAAAGAAAGAGCCAAAAGTTACTTCTAAAAATGCATTACTATAGCAGAAGATAGATAGTAAAATAGGATTTTTTGTGAGTTGTGATTCTGTAATGCAAAGTTCAATGTTTCCTGTGACCTTTTAATTCATTTTTTCCCAGTGTTGTGCCTTGTGCAGCTTTTTTTTTTTTACTGTTTCAAAAGCTTGACATTTTTTCCTAATGAGGCTTATTGTCCTCATTCCTCTCCCTGTTTGTTTGCTGTGGTTGCAGGTACACATGCAGAAAATGTTTTTGGGGAGCTTTTTAATGAAGCCAACACCTTTTATGGGCGTGCCAACTCTCTCCAGGACCGTATCGACCGTTTGGCCGTCAAGGTCACCCAGCTGGACTCTAGCGTGGAGGAGGGTTAGTCCAATAGAAACCATCTGTCTGTTTATTTAATATCTTATTTTCTACCCTGTCATTCATTCACACATGCTTTTTATGAAACCTGACAACCTCTGTCTTTCGGTTTTGTAGTCTCGCTTCAGGACATAAACATGAGGAAGGCATTCAAAAGCTCCACTGTTCAGGACCAGCAGGTTTTGTCAAAGGGCAGCACGCCCAGCTCGGTGGCTGAGATGCACAACCACAGTGACAGGCCCCCACCCCTCGATGCCCTCACTGCCTACAGGTACTTTAGCAGTTTACCAACTTTAGCTCCCTTACAGATTACATGTTCAGTTAAAGTGCCTCTCATGTGAAAACTGTTTTCAACACACAGGGAGGATTCCCAAAATGCAATGAAATTCTACTCTGACCCCTCGTACTTTTTTGACTTGTGGAAGGAAAAAATGCTTCAGGATACTGAGGAAAAGCGGAAAGAAAGGCGCAGGCAGAGGGTGAGAGGGGAAGAAGACTCTATCCATTGCTTGATTATCATGTATATATTGGGAAGATAGGTTTTCTTATACTTTCCTGTTTTCCCATCCACACCACACAGGAACAGAAACGATGTGTGGAGAGTAGCACCATTCAGCGAGAAGTAAAGAAGGTAAGAAAGGTGAGGAACCGCCGGCAGGAGTGGAACATGATGGCATTTGATAAAGAGCTTCGTCCAGATCACCGCCATCCGCAGACCCTCCGACGAGGAGCTTCATCTGAGGGTTCACTCTCACCTGACGGCAGGTTAGTGCTTATTTTGGTTGAGGTAGAAATGCAAGGAAGTGCAGGGCAAGAGAACAAGTGTTAGCATTTTGAATGTCCAAAAGTTGATATTATCTCAGTTTTTAAATGGGAGAAGCATGCACACTAATATGATGCAACAAAAAAATGTTAAAAATAGCAGTGGTTTAATAGTAGTCATATCTTTCATGAATTGAATGTGCAAGTTTGCCTTTTTTTTCATAATTCATATGAAGTTTAAAGAATCAGATTGTCAAGGAGAGATCACAGTAATAATGTTTGATACTGCATATGAAATAAATAAATAATACTGGGCTGATACAGTCAAAAGTGCAAATCATCAATATCATCTGAACAGTCTTGTAATAAAGTCCTTCAAATCTCATCTTTGTGTTTTCTGACAGTCTTGGTTGTTAGTTCTCTTAAAAGAAAAATTTATGAATTTAAAATCCTGTAACAATTAAATAGAGCATGAGCAGCAAGACTAAGTGGTTCATTTTTTTACGAAGCTTGGAAATTAACTATACTGTAAAGGGTTTCTGCTAACAAGATTTTGAGAGTCACATAGCAATTTCTTTGTTGTGTAAAGTATGTTTAGATTTTGTAAAATTCAATCCCCTGCCAAAAAAAAAACACCATCTGGATATCATCTGAATGAGAAGCATTTTTTCTCTTTCATTGTTTATCCAGGCCTGACCTCCCAGATTACCCCGTCCCTCCTGTGCCCGCCCACGTTGTTTGTAATTTTGCCAAGTCACATGATAACCCACCCTCCTCACCACCTGTGGAGCATGAATACCACAGCATTGATGTCAACTACAAGAGAGTGACCTACGACACCATAGAGCCCCCCATAAACTGCTCAACACGTCCACCTGCAGACTACATGTATGAATCTTTGCATCATCGAAGAGAGAATTCAATTATAAAATGCTTTCTCTGAAATAATTTTCTCCCTTTCTTTTATTTTTGTTTAGCTCTCCACCTCCTGCCCCAGGCCCAACCATCCCCTCAGCACAGACAGCCTTTGGTTTCCCTCCAGGTGCACTTTCACCAACGCAACATAACGGAGTCTCACATGCAGGCCCAGGCATCCCGCTGCCACCTGTACCTCCTCCAGGGTTACACATGATACCCCCTCCTCCAGGCCCTCCTCCTCCACCTCTCCCTCCCCCAGCTGCACCCTCACACCTCGCAGGATGTGATGAAGGAGGCAGAGGTGAGACAAAACCTGTGAGAGATGCAAGGAGTGACCTGCTGTCTGCCATCCGAATAGGTGAGTCATGGTTTTTCTGCAATTTAGTTGAAAATTATTTCTGTAGTGTGTCCTGTTCTGTGCCTGACAAATATATAATACTGTTATTTTATATTGTGTGTGTGTTACTATTAGGCATCCAGTTGAAGAAAGTCCAAGAGCAGCAGGAGCAACAGAACAAGCGGGAGCCGGTGGGTAACGATGTGGCTACCATCCTGTCCCGACGTATTGCTGTGGAGTACAGTGACTCTGAAGATGACTCAGAGCTGGATGAAAATGAGTGGTCAGACTGATAAGCATGGAGTAAAGCTCTCAGATTGAGGAAAAAAACACCCTTTTCCCCCAACTAGTGGACTCTGCACGACAATCCAGTGCTGGAGAAATGTTACCTCATCCTTTAATTTTAATAAGTGCTGCCTCATTAATCCTTCATCAGGAAACTACATAGGTGAGCAGTGCGCCTGAACACATGAATTATTCAGACCTCCTGCACACTTTTAAAACAAGAATTGGATTTATATTACACATATATTTTTTTTTTAATGTCAGCCACTAATGAAATATGGGCCATATTTATTTTTTTAACTCTCAAAACTGAAATTGTGCTATTATCAACGATACTGGTCTTATAACTGACACCATAAATGAGCCATGCCTGCAAATATCACACTACCTGGTTTAATACATTTTCAAAAGTCTCCAAAGAAAGAAGCAGGACTGAATAATTAACTGATGGGCTGAATTACATACACTTGATTCAGTTTCAGAATCTTGATGTTGTACAACAGGCTCATCCAAGTTTTTAGAAAATTCTGCATTGTGATAAGGCAAAATGTCTGCTGTGAAAAGCTCCTCTTAAATGAGTAAGCGCAGCAGTTTATAATCTGAAAGTTTACAGATATTCTTTTTTTTAAGGATTTTATAGAATTATATGTTTAAAATAATTTGTTAGACTAAGTGTTGCCCCCCCAATGCCACCCCTACATAATGTGAAGCTTTTGATAAAGACCTTCATTTCAAATTTTAAAATTGCTACCTCAGTTTGTGCCCATGAAACTATCCTTCAGTTTGTGTTGTGGGGTATCATTAAAAATATAAAAATAGACATGTTCTGTTTATTATTGTAACTATTGTTATTTGTGTGATGTGTCTTTAAAAAGTGGACCTATCAATTAAATTTTCCAACGGAAAGATCTTGTTATTTCTTCTCTTCAATATTTTTGTCTCATTTTTCTTTGTCAAAGTGGTAAAACAATTTTATTTTATTTTATTTGTATATAAGCAGTTTTGTAGTCTCTCCAGTGTGCACTTTACTACTGAAGTTTATTTTAACACTTCAACTTGGATCTGCCATCATGCTCAAAACATAGCTAAAATACCCCAACGCCACTCTTTCTAAAATATAGGTTTAATGTTAAGGTATTTTTTTTACATGTAACTTATCTTATGTTTTCTCATTTAGAGGGCTACAAAGCATTGCGTAGACGTCTGTATAGTAATAACTAAATGTACCTTGATTGCTGTAGTTCACTTAAATAGAAAGGAGTCTTAATTCTTGTTTAAAATAAAAATAATTAAATGTGAAAAAGTCAAGACGTTTAACCCTGGTTTTACCTCAATCACTTCTAGCATCTGAATTAAGTGAACCTTTGATTTATGTCCAGCAGAGGTCGGTAACGTACCTTATGAATGTCACTCAACTGGCGGAAGTTTAGAGCACATAGGAAACTGTCCCGTTTCGTTCGCCATCTTGGCTCCATTTAAAGGGAACGCAAGCAAGGACATGAGAACTGGGGACGTTGGTTGAGCCACAATGGAGATGTTTTCTTCCCGTGACTGTCCGGTGTCTGGCAGGTGATTAGCACAGTGAAGCTCCTCCTCAGCCTGCTACGTAAGAGAAACCTGGATAACTGCATTTCAAGACAAGGTGATGATATAGTATGTTTTGTATTTGCAGCATTTTAACTGTTTTCTTCTCGCTGTGGAACTATAACCACTTGACAAGGGTTGAATTTAGCTTTACCTGTATATGATGCTGTTGATGGTAGCTTATATTTGCTAGCTAGTATCCTGACTAATGCGCGTACACGTACAAATCAGCTTTGCTCGTGTGCGGCTACAAACATTGTGCTACCATCTGTCAAACTAAATTTCCCCTTAAAAACAAAAGCGGTCACTTACCTTTAACTTCTATCGTTATGTCTTAGTGAAAGAGGAGTCCGCGTAAGCTTACGCAGCATGCACAAAGATAGCTAGTTACCTGTCACGGCCATTCATTTCGCAGAGAGCTCCGTGGTAGTTTTCTGATGTGTTGTATAAAGCTCATTAAAAAACTGTCACGTGAAAAGAAACAAAATGCGGGAATTAGACCCCAGTGTTCTCTCTGTAACTGTAGCCTGGTTTAAGGTGAGCTGATACGAAGTGGCCATGTTTTGTCTGAGTTTAGCTTTGTTAATAGTGTGTCAACTTGGTGAAATCAAAGATACATGGTTTGACAAGATCCGTGTTTGTTTTTTTCATCCGTAAAGATTTCTGACAGGAACGAACAAGATGGATACATCAAAACTTCCAAAGATCCGGGATGAGGAGCGAGAAAGCCAGTTCGGATATGTGCACGGGGTTTCTGGACCAGGTCTGATTTATATCCCTTCTGTTGAAGTGACTTGATTGGATCGTTCCGCTTGTAATGGATAACAAGCTCATTTTTGTTTGCATATATATCAGCTTCAATCTAACAAGAAACGATACAATTCTAATGTGTCCTTTAAGCATGGAGAGTCATACATAAGATATGATTTAGCTAGTTGTCTGTCAGAGCACTCTACAAACTAAGTAACTTTGTTAAACTAAGGCAGAGAGATTTTATATTCAAGTTATGGAGTTCTTCCTTAAAGTTTGCAACATTGTCCACAGTTCAAAAATCTCTAATTGTACACACATTTACCCCATCTCCTGGTACAATTCTATATCATCACATTGCCCATCCCATAGTGGTTCATTATAATTTAAAAAGTTTTCTTTTTTGAGGTAAAACTTGTGATCATAAACAATTGAGGCATCACAAACTTGATATAGGCCTCATTAAGTGATTATACCATCTAACTTTTATTTGCATGTTTATTCAGTAGTTTGCCTTTGAGAGAAGCAACCTGTAGATGGTATACTTTTCCTACATGCTAATTTTATGTGTATAAATAAAAACAATGATGTTTAATCAAATGTTTTATATCTTGCTATTTGTTGACATTGTTGTATTTGTAAGTAATGTTTTTAAACGTAAATCAAAAAGATGACATGATTTTCAGAATAACATGTTTCCAAAGTATTTATCATTTATGCTTTCTTCCTTATCAACAGTGGTAACAGCGACTGCAATGGCAGGAGCGGCCATGTACGAGCTAGTTCGTGTTGGTCACAGTGAGCTGGTAGGAGAAATCATCCGTTTAGAGGGAGACATGGCAACAATCCAGGTCTACGAGGAGACATGTATCCTTTTAATTCTAGTTACCTTTTTAAAACTTGTAAAAACACATGTCATGGTCTGAATTTGATGAGTTTGTTACATTAATTGTGTTCCTTAACTGTATCCCTAAAGCTGGTGTGTCTGTAGGCGACCCTGTCCTTAGAACTGGAAAACCCCTCTCTGTCGAGCTTGGACCAGGAATCATGGGCTCTATCTTTGATGGTATCCAGCGTCCACTGAAGGATATCAATGACCTCACTCAAAGTATCTACATCCCCAGAGGAGTCAACATCGGGGCTCTAAACAGAGACAGCAAGTGGGAGTTTTCCCCTAGCCAGAGTCTGCGGGTAAAGAAAATACATGTGTGGACTTGAGTGTTTCTGCAGCAGCTGTTGTGCCTAATTCTGCTTGCTCTCCTCTTCAGGTTGGCAGTCATGTGACAGGTGGTGACATCTATGGCATGGTGTTTGAAAACTCACTTATTAAGCACAAGCTGATGCTTCCACCTCGCAACAGGGGTACTGTGACCTACCTCGCCCCGCCAGGAAACTATGACATCTCTGTGAGTCCTGAATCCAGTACCTTAACACTCCTTTATGGGTCAACACTTCTGTGACTTTTTGATGGGTTTTTTTTATTTGCATACAGGATGTGGTTC
Source organism: Labroides dimidiatus (assembly GCA_030710495.1). Taxonomy (NCBI): domain Eukaryota; kingdom Metazoa; phylum Chordata; class Actinopteri; order Labriformes; family Labridae; genus Labroides; species Labroides dimidiatus. The sequence goes on from CM061159.1 coordinate 16,554,122, forward strand.
TGGAGCTTGAGTTTGAAAGTGTGAAGGAGAAGTTCACCATGGTCCAGGTGTGGCCGGTACGACAAGTCCGCCCTGTCACAGAGAAACTACCGGCTAATCACCCGCTGCTAACTGGTCAGAGAGTTCTGGACGCACTTTTCCCGTGAGTCGTTTTTTAGCAGTGCTTTATAAACTGCTGTCCCTGGCTATGTTCACACTTGAGTTTAAGTGACCTGTATCTATTCAATTTCCAGTAAGATTTAGGCCATGTTCAAATGTGGTACTGAATCAGGATTTTTATATATCAGATTTTTTGAAGGCAACTGTGGTCTGAACAGCCAGGTCACATTTATCAGGCTTGGCATCATTCTAGGGCAACACCTATCACAGTTCTGCGCCGCAGACAACACGGGGGCAGGAGTTCACACTCAATTCAATTTCTTTCCCCTCCTCCCTGCTCACAAATTTTTCAGCTTAACATAAGACCGTAAATGAGACTACCGGCAACCATCATGTTTGTTTCCGTAAACACCGTTCTGTGTGTGATGTAATTAATGTTTAACTGAACTAAGGGTCACTTGAGGAGCTTGAGCTGTTCAAATCGCAGTCCATAGACAGGCCACATTAAAAAATGTAATCTGAACAGCCAAACAAAAATTGGATTTGAGCATTAAGGCCTGCAGTGTGAACGTAGCCTCTGTGACTCATTAGCAAGTGACCGGTTGCTTGTTTGAAGTAGATTACTGTATGTGATTATGATCTAAAAGCTGCGAACAAACCAGCTCTGTCTTGTGTTCTGTGAAGTTGTGTGCAGGGTGGCACCACTGCTATCCCAGGAGCCTTTGGATGTGGAAAAACTGTGATCTCGCAGTCGCTGTCCAAGTACTCCAACAGCGACGTCATCATTTATGTCGGCTGTGGTGAGCGTGGTAATGAGATGTCTGAGGTGCTGAGGGATTTCCCGGAGGTGAGTGGAAGAGGGAAAAAGATCTCTATTTTTGCTTCATATAAGTTTTAAAAACAACTAAATGGCAACAGGAGTAGATGACTGATAGCATGTAATTTGTTCAGAGCAAAATTTCATCGGTCAAGTGTTCACTGCCAAATAACTTTTACACTACAGCTTACAATGGAGGTGGATGGGAAGGTGGAGAGCATCATGAAGAGAACAGCTCTGGTTGCAAATACATCCAACATGCCTGTGGCTGCCAGAGAGGCCTCTATTTACACAGGTACACAGAAAAAACATTAAAGGCATTTGGTCCTGTTATTTATTTTAATTGCTAAAACGTAACTGGTTTGCTTTAAAAATGTAACATCAAAGTTAATCATCCATCCTGATCCTGTGTCTTTTATGAACAACTGAAAAAATAAAATACTGTTGTGAATATTGTTATGGTCCTCTGCAGGGATCACGCTGTCGGAGTACTTCAGAGATATGGGCTACAATGTAAGCATGATGGCCGACTCAACATCTCGTTGGGCTGAAGCTCTTAGAGAAATCTCTGGAAGATTGGCTGAAATGCCCGCTGGTAAGTCAAGGATTGATGTGATTGGTTTATGATCAACAGCACTTTATGAACATGTTACTTCAGTGTATGTTTACGTCTGCAGACAGTGGATATCCTGCTTATCTGGGTGCCAGGCTCGCTTCTTTCTATGAGCGCGCTGGACGCGTGAAGTGTCTCGGAAATCCCGAGAGGGAGGGAAGTGTCAGCATCGTTGGAGCGTAAGTCGATCATATAAGCACTTTTTACTACACTAACTACTAACTTTTGCAACTGCTAAATCGTCTGTGACTTAAAGCACTATTCACCTACATGTTGTTCTACATTAAGTAGACAAAGTTTTAGTTTTCTGCCATAGTTGCAACTAGTTAACTTCAGTAAAAATGAACATCAGTGTACAAAACTTGCTGTTTGTCCTCATATTTTTGAATTGACCAGTTGATAGCAGTAAATCAAATATGCACACAACGTGAAATCTTGTAGCTGCACTGTCATCTTAAAACTGTTTTGTGAAAGTTAAATGAAAGTCTTGACCTCTTAAAGGTTAAATTGGTCCTGTTTTTCTGTGGTTTTTTAAAGATTTGTGCAAAATACAAAGTTTTATAAAGGAAAGCAATTTCATGATTAGCTTCAGTGACTCAAAATATGTTTTTTTTTTTTCATTTGAGACAAGAGATTAGGGTCCTAAGGAGGATTGTTTTCACTTCTTTAACCAACTATTCCCTAAATCCTTTTAATTCCTCTTAGTGTGTCTCCCCCTGGTGGAGATTTCTCAGACCCTGTCACATCAGCGACTTTAGGTATTGTTCAGGTAAGTAATGCTGCTGACAACTCTTGATCCCTACATTTGGTGTAGTTTAAACTTTGCAGTTGTTACTCCTATCTCTGACTGCTGAAATTTTTAATCTTTGTTTATTTTCTTTTTTTTAAGGTGTTCTGGGGATTGGACAAGAAGCTGGCTCAGAGGAAGCACTTCCCATCTGTAAACTGGCTGATTAGCTACAGCAAGTACACAAGGGCACTGGATGAGTATTATGACAAACATTTCCCTGAGTTTGTTCCTCTCCGTACTAAAGCCAAAGAGATTCTTCAGGAGGAGGAAGACCTGGCTGAGATTGTGCAGCTTGTCGGCAAGGTGAGGCCAGTTTTGAGTGTATTAGCACACCTAAAATCTTTGACCTGGAAAGTTTCGAGAAATCAGTTAACTCCTTTAGCAAGAAATACTTTTCATCTGACAGCTGTAAATAAAAACCTGAAACCTGCAGTGTTTGGCACTTGTAGTCACTTTACTGAAGTTGTTTCAGTCCGAGGACTTAAGCCATACAATGTCTAATATAGTTGTTGACTGACTAATAAGATCCAGATATAACAAACATTTCCAGACATTTTGCAGCTTATTTGTATGTTTTACAGCAAGTTAATCAATGAATGCATCTGATATTACTTTTTTCCCTGTTCACAGGCTTCTCTTGCTGAAACCGATAAAATCACTCTAGAAGTTGCAAAGCTCATTAAGGATGACTTCCTGCAGCAGAACGGTTACACCCCCTACGACAGGTGAGGAATAAACTCACTAAATACAAAGCAGAAATTGGTATAAGTTCTGAAGGCTCCTGTGTTTCTTGCACATTACAAAATTTTGTATAAATGGAAGTCGCTCAGAATTGGAGACGGAAAGGCAACATTTTTTTTTAACCCAAACAATAAGTTTTACACATTGTTTTTTTTTTTTTTTTTTACAAAGGTTCTGCCCCTTCTACAAAACCGTTGGCATCCTCTCAAACATGATCGCTTTTTACGATATGGCTCGACACGCCGTGGAATCTACAGCACAGAGTGATAACAAAGTGACCTGGGCCATGATCAGGGAGCACATGGGAGAGACCCTTTATAAAATCAGTTCCATGAAGTTTAAGGTGCACTGTTGTTCTTCTGTTTTGTGTCAGACATTTCAGGTATATTTGGTTATCATTTCAAACGGAAAGCCATACGCGTTGATGAAAGTCCTTGTCCTTGTTGATTCTTGTAGGACCCTGTGAAGGATGGTGAAGCTAAGATCAAAGCAGAGTTCGCCCAGCTGCTGGAGGACATGCAGAACTCCTTCAGGACCCTTGAAGAATGAGTTTGCCACCTCTTAGTTACCCTCCCAGATATCCAAGCCCTAGTGCAGTGCAACATAGTGCAGGTCAAAAAGCCCCAGTTCTTAATGTCTGCCTCATTTGTGTGACCTCATTTTATTCCTCCGTGTTTACGTACCCTTAAACATTCCATGCCCTGCACAAATACTCATGTCACTGGGTTGATTTTTGACTCATCTACTTCACAAACAGCACTTAACTCCTGAGACACCCGAAAATGTATTTTTTTCTTCAAATGTAGCATTACTGTTGCTATTCCCATTGCAAAGCACTTAAAGATTGCTACATAATCATGTTGTGGGCCCCAATCAGATGTTGTACTTGCACATAATTTAAAGCTGCAACAAAGAGTGGAGGAGCTGCTCCTTGTCCCCCGAAATGATAGTGATCATAAAAACAAATCAAACAGGAATATTCTCTGATAGGAGACAGAGGGATGCACTGTTGCTGGATAACAGGGGGTTAAATGAGTTCTTCCACCTCTTACCTCTCCAGTGTGGTGGTGATGTTGTGATCTATATACTTGATGTTTTGTGTAAAATGTGAATGAATGTGTCTGTTAGGGTTGTACTGTACCAGAAGTCTCATTACTGCCTCTGTGTATGTGACTGTCTCCTGAAATAAATGTGGAAAATGACTGAAGATGACTGTGTGAATATCAACACATGCTCTATAAAGAAGTCTGGATGTGTAAATTTTATCACAAAAAAAGAATTCTGAAAATAAATTTCTTAACTGGTAGAAAAGTTTCATTAAAGTCTATCTTAAAGTAATTTTGTGGCTGTCCAGATTCAAAGCAGAACAACAGGAGAACAAAGGATATCAGTCATTTATAGACTCCAACCTCTAGATGGCACACACACATTGGTTAAATCTGCAGGGTGACCGACAGCTACACCAACCTCTACAGACCATTCATGTACTATCTTAGAAGTAAGACACGGTTATTGTACACCACACTTAAAGATCATGATGATTCTACAGTGTGTTTTGTGTTTGCAAATTTGTTACTACACCTGCCTTGAATGTAGTTTCTAACATTTAGATTGGGAACACACTGAAGTGTTACAAACCCAAGTTAGCACTCGTATAAATTGCCAATATTCTTAACATATATGAAGGCATTTTGCTTATAAATTATCACATCTCTGTAGTAAGTCATGCATGTTTGAAAATTTTGTAAAGCCCAGACATCAAATCTATTCCCCGACATTAAAAATCTCTGTTTCCGATTTGTTGGAATATCACATCAATGTCTGTCATTAAGTATTTAATAATACATTTAAAAACTCAAACAACCTCATCAAGGCAGTGAATGTGGGCTGATCTAGAGTCAACTGAACTCAACTTAAAGACACAACCAAACAGCCCCCAAACAGTCAACTTTTTCCAGCCATCCTGTCCATTTAAACTGCTAAGAAAAGACAAAGGCCTTTATGTCCTTGTTTTACTTTGACAAAAGTTTGGTTTACACTGAAGGTCCTATTACTTTTAGCTGGAAGCTTCCTGAGAGAATAGAGCCCTTGAAGCAGCTGTAACAACATGACGCGCCTATAATCATAATGCCTTTTTCATAGACCATAGACCATAGATCTGAAGCACAGAGAAGCTGCCTGAGCTTCCAGTTTCACCCACAAGAAACACTCTGCTGTTCTCTACCGAGACTATCGAGGCAGTTTCAGTTCTTGGTTTGCTTGGTTCGAGCGCAGCGTCTCTTGTAGTCTACTGTTATGTGATCTCCAGCTTGTGTTCTTGGTTCAGCTCGTCATCTTCGACTCCCAGCATTAATTCCTTCAAAGTAGATTAGAGCCGTTATCTTGGGTTCCGGGCTCCATCAAGACTAATGGAAGCATAACCCACAGGAGCAAGAGCAGCATCTTTTTCTCTGCATTGATTCAGTGCATCCAGACTCACAATGGTGTGGATGTTAAGAGGTTTCAGTGGTCCCTGAATACCTTGGCCTTTAGCTTATAATGCACCTAACTCAAATTGTCTTAGTCTCCAGTATGTAACAGGCAGCTGGTTGGCCCTGTTTAAAGGGAGAACACTGGTGTCTAGAGTTATCAAGCACAAACACTTTTTTATTTGGTCTTATCTGAATTTAACATTTCATTTATCCACTGTAAAGACAGTAACATAATGAAATATTAACAATTATTGACTGTTTGGGCTGTTGTCTAAGCAGAAAGATGACTCTTGCTATGGCTGCATGTCTCGGTCAAGGTATTTGCCACCTGCTCATCTTCAAGACGCCATCAGTTTTTCCCATCAGTGTCTGAGCAGTTGGGTCTGATGGACAGTATTTGAAACGACTACATGGACCTGGAACCTACTCTGTGTTTTTTATTTTGTGTCAGCATTCCTTGAATTCTCTGTTATCAGCAAACAAATACCTCACTGTCAGAGACGCAAGACAATCCTACAGGCACCTTCTTCAGTGGAAGTTCAGTGTGGTCATACATCATACAAAATGTTATATGTGCTCAAGCTTAAAATTCATATTAGCAGAAACTTCAACACACAGACACATGCAGTCTTCTAGAGTTTTCTGTTTGAGCACCGAGTCCTGTTTCTAGTTGGAGGAAATCTGATCCTGGAGGGTGGGGCTGCCCTGTGGATCACCGCTCCCTCTCTCATCTATGAGTGCCTGTCATTCTTCTCATACACACTCTGGCCCAGCACAGCATGGATTGTAAGAGCTTTCGAACACTCTACATATCCTGTCAGCTGTGAGAGAAGAGGCATGACAGACCCGTGGCTCTCTGGCTCCCTCAAACACTCGAGGTAGCTCCTATATTTACCAAGCATGCCTGAATTAAAACTCCAAATAGAAACTGATAGAGGCTGTACAGCAGATGTAGAAGTGGGCTACACTAGAGAACGACTCGGGAACTATTTAATGACATGTGAGGAGGACAGTCTTGGGAAAAGTGAGCTGACAGATGTAAGTCAGTATCAAACCACTTGTCAGCTGGAATCCAAGTTGCCTTGAGTTGGGACTCTTCCACCATGGGAATCCAAGACATGAAAACCATCCCACAGCACTGATAAGGTGTCATCACAGCTTCCCCAGAGCAGAAACATGCCAATTTCCTTTTTCAACACAAATGACTGATGAGAAACCAGGGCTGCTTTTTCCAGTTTTCCTTTTTTCAGCAATCAAAGAAGTAGCTTGGTAACAAGAGGTCTATTTCTTCATTATTTCCTTTTCATCGGTTGATGTTCAACTCGGAGGACGAAAATTTGACACCTCAGCTCAGGTGTTGATGTTTTGTTTTGTTTTCTTGGGGAAGACAAAAGGTAAGTTGGAGCGATGTCTTATCTTTGCTTTGTGATGTCCAGAAATTTGATGTGCATTGATTTAAAAAGATAAAGCAATCTTAGGTGAGTTAGTGATTTTTTTAAAGATAGTGAAACCTGATATGGTGAAATACAAGACAAACAAGCAGAACCTGTTTCCAAATTGTCATTTTTTTCCCCTCCTATTTTCAGTTTCTCACGTCTAATTAAGTTTATCTCAAACTCCATGGTAAAGGCTTTATGGTCTATTTTTAATATCAGACTAACATAATAACTCATTGTGACAATAACTGAAGAATATCTCACAGTGCCGAGGACTTGGATTTGTTGGCCCACATAGTTTGTCCCTGCAGACAAGGTGGCCTTGTTTTAACAAATTACATTAAAATCTCCCTGGAGCTGAGAATCCTTGTTTCTTTTTTTAATCACTAACTTATATCTCGTACCTGTCAGGTTTGTTATACTGTAGCTTTTCCCAGGAAGTGATAAAAAAAGTATTTGTGCGTTTGGTGCCGGTTTCATCCTTGTTATAACTTGAACTTGACATCATAGTTTGTTTTTGCCTGATGAGTCAAGTGAAGTTTATTAAAGTTATCACAATCATGGTTTAAAAAAATCTGTTGCGTAAAAAAAAATGTAAATAGACTTAAATAATTCAAGCAATGCAATGTTTAAAAAGGAAAACAGTTTGAGCAGATCCCAGTGAGAAAGAGTCAGATCTATTTAGCTGTGTGTCTGTGTGTGCGTGTGTGTGAGTGTGAGTGTGTGTGTGTTTGCTTCACACAGTGAGTGTGTTTATGCACCTGTCTCAGAGTATTGTCTGCTGATGAAAGAAAACTTTTGTTCTGAGAATTGTTATTGGTTGTTCTGAATGTTTTTCATGCCACAATTTTATATATTGAAACGTTTTTCTCACATCAGTGTTTAGTAATATTGCTCAGTAGTACAGGTTTTTATAAAACGCCTTGTGTGTTGAACTGACAGCTTGTAAATTTCCCAGTCCTCTTAAGCCAGCCATTATGAAATGGGAGAAGTTAAAGCCCCCAGAGCCCGATGATCCTATGTGCTGCTGTGAGTGTGATATGGACCTGAGCACATGTTGCTGTGACTGTGATGAGCTGGATGAAGCCTTTAACAGGTTTGAATGACTTGAGGTAAAGACTTACAAATAAGTACCACTAAATGTATACTTATGTGAAAGAGTAACAATTTTGACAGAGAATAGACGACACAAAAGCACAACATTTGTTTTTATGTTTTCTAGCACTGAGGTATCACTCCAAAATATTTGAGCTACATCCAAGAAGCAGCTACTGTAGGCAGTGAGCTGCTAGCTTGATTTGTACAAAGTAGATTATTTTTGTGTAAGGGAATTTGAGTTTTTGAAACACTTGGTGGAGATAATATGAGGTTTCAAAGGATACTGAGAACCTCAAGGACGGTTTCTGGTTAGCATAAATATTTTAAGCAGGAAAACAGCTAGCCCAGCTCCCTGGCTGATGGCACTAGCCTCGTAAGACTTATGCTAACTGTCTCCATCACCAAACAATATTAGATTCAAGATGTAGCTGTAAAGTTGCTGTTTTTTTAAGTTGCTCACTAAAATGAGATAAATTTACTCATTCATAGCTACAGCTGGTAAAAAAATAATAATAATATAAATATTATATGATATAAATAAAAATGTATCCCCCACAGAGAGTCAGGCTAGCCCTCAGCTATTTTTTTTTCTCATTGGTGAAAAGCAAAGCCAGCTTTCACTTGGCTGTTCCATATAATGCAAGGTGAGGCAAGGGAAGTTTATTTATATAGTACATTTCAGCAACAAGGCAATTTAAAGTGCAATTTAAATTTTGATTAAAAAAGCAAAAAGAAATAAAAGAAAGTAAAATGGCAAAATTAGAACAAATTTTAAAATAAAAGAATAAAAGTCACAGTGCAGAGTGTAGAGGTGTGCAAGAAAATTGATATTAAAATTATTTGTTTAAAAATTCTGATTAATAGCAGCTGTGAAACGATGAGTCTTCAACCTGGATTTTAAGGAACTGAGAGTTTTAGCAGACCTGATATTTTCTGGAAGTTTGTTCCAGATACTTTGAGCATAAAAGCCTAATGCTGCTTCTCCATGCTTACTTCTAACTCTTGGGACTGAAAGTAGACCTGTTCCAGATGACCTGAGTGATCTTGTTGGTTTATACTGGATCAGAAGATCACTGATATATTTTGGCTCTAAACCATTGAATGCTCTATAAACCAGCAGATGTATTTTCAGATCTATCCTCTGGCAGACAGGGAGCCTGTGTAAAGACCTCAGAACTGGACTGATGTGGTCCACTTTCTTGGTGTTTGTGAGGACTCTAGCAGCAGATGTCTGAACCAGCAGCAGCTGTCTAGCTGATTTGTTAGGGAGACCTGTAAAGATCCTGTTACAGTAATCAAGTCTACTGAAGATAAAAGCATGGACTAGTTTTTTAGGTCCTGCTGACACATCAGTCCTTCAATCCTTGACACATTCTTTAAGTAACATGCAGTGGTATAAATCTCGCCTTTCTTTTGGGAAAAAGTGAAAGTTTAAAAGCTTCCTGCTAACATAGCATTAGCTTTAGCAACAGTGCAAATGAGATTTATGTATTTTTATGAGACTTGTGTAATTTAAGCTAATAGCAGGTCAAGTCTGATTGCTCTCCACTAATGAAACTACATGAGCAATATTCATGATTTGATGCTCACTGTTCTTTGCAGGTGGCTGAAGGACAGACCACCTAAAAGTGGATGTCAGTCTCCTGTGCTGGTAGCCATCATTGACAAGCTGGAGATCTCCATGATCCCAGCCCTGGTGCTTCTGCCTTTACTGCTGCGGGTCGCAGCAATGCACTACCTGCTTGGTGTCATCATCCTAACGGCTCTACCTGGCCTGTTGCTGTGGTACTACTACGCCACTCACCGAAAGAAGAGGCGCACCCTCTTCTTCCTCACTCTTGCACTCTTCTCCTTGTTCTACATGTATTACCTTTTCATCACTGAGATTTTACCACGAGGGGATGTCAGCCAGCTGCAGCTGGTTATTGCCACCTCTGGGATGGTACTTACTCTTATTTCTCTTATTCACACCAAGAGAGGCCCCGGGTTTGTGACCGCTTCCCTACATGAAGAGCACACACAGAGACAGGAGGCAAACAAGGACTCAGAACAGCTAAATGGACCCATCCAGTCGGCAGCTTCATCTTCAGATAAAACAGAAGAGTTTCAGACAAAAAAAGAGGCTCTAACAGCTAAATGGAGCAGGTGCTCTGTGTGTAAAATAATGCGACCCCCGCGGGCGGGACACTGTCGAACCTGTGGATCCTGTGTGCAGCGTCTTGACCACCACTGTATCTGGTGGGTTGGACTGTACATTGAATGTATGTATATCAAGTCTGGCTGGTCAATTAAACTTTTCTTGTCTTGTGTTTTCAGAGAGAACAGGTTAAGGAATATAGAACTGAAATAGATTGTCCTGCTAATTATTGTTTTACATTTTCATTACTGGATCAGTTTGATTCCTTAATCCTTAACTCCTTTTTCACTCTTCTGGTCCTGGTGTGTTTTAACACTGTTTCTTTCTTGACTTTTATTCTCTGCTGTTAACCGGTCAGCCAATCAAGTAACAGAAAAATGACCCTCCATGTGTTGGTTTATCCATGCAATCCAAAAGTAACATTTTTGCATGGCCAATGAGAAGAAGGGAAATAAACTGTTTGCTCCTCTCAATATATGTATCTGATATGTCTGATATCTGATTTGTTGTCCTAAGTAATCTTAATCTGACTCTTGTCAAAGGGTTTTTGTCAAGTTTTTGACATAGTTGGGTGATTAGAAAGAAACCCTGACAGTAAAACAACATAGAATGACAAGAAATTATAAAGCAAATTTTTTCAAAAGTGAATTCAGCATAAGTGCATTTATTTTTTTTGCCATAGCTTCATTTAATGCACAATGTACTACTGTGTTGCTGTTTTAATATGGTCTGATTTTTTCACGTTTTTTTTGTCATGTCTGTGTTTTGTCTGCTTGTGTTGCCATAGGATAAACAGCTGTGTTGGACAGGCAAACCATCGCAGCTTCCTGCTGACCCTCTGTGTGTTCTTGGTGACCTCTCTGTACGGCATCAGTTTGGTGCTTTGCAGCATCTGTCCCCGACAGTATCTCATGATGTCTCTCCTCTACTGCCCTGGTGTCTACAGCCAGCCAAGGTACAATACTTTTTTATGTTCAAGAAAGTTTTATGGAGACAGACATCAGAATCTCAAGAATTTTTTTTTTCTGAGGGAGTGAAAACATTGTGCTTCACAAATATTTTGGCTACAAATTATGAAAGTTAAAATGTGAACATGTGATTAGCCTGTAGTCTTGTAATTCCTTTCCGTCTGTTTACAGCACAGCACTCTGCTTCACCTGTGCGTGGTACAGCAGCATCGTCACAGCCGGATTGCTTTATTTATTAGTGTCACAGGTTCTGAACATCAGCTTCAATGTGACAGAGAGAGAGGCTGTGCTGGCTCTGAGGAACAAAACGGGCCAGAGCCGCTTGTGGGGGTTCGTCATTGACACGGGGGAGTATTCACGTGGCTTTTACCAGAACTGGGTTGAGTTTCTCACCATGGCAGATGCCTCAGTTTCTCCTCGCTCCAGCCTTACCGACTTGGTCTAGTTTCGTCTTGCACCTAGCAGCATCATGATAACAGACTCTAAATACAGCATGTTGTAAAAAGATATTTTGAAGCTCATTTCATTCTAGCCTTTTTAAATGTTGTTTTTCTATGGGACTACATAATGAGAAATGTTTTGGATATTGTTGAGCAATTATCTTCCGTAGAAATACTCTACTAAATTTTAGTTGCAAGTGTCTTGTTATTGTGTATATTATGCTTTCTACCAGCAGGAAGCCAGCATTAATCTGCCTGCTCAATTTGGAAAAATCTCTGCATGTCAGTAAAAAAAAAAGTGGAATCCAATAAAAACCTTAATTAAAAACTTAATCTGTGACTTGGTCCTTCCTGTGGTAGGACAATATAAAGTCACTTTCAGGTGCTCTTGAAATTGGTCACAATACAAACTACTCAAACAATAAATTGTGTCTTGAAAAAGAGCTGAATGTCAACGTGCTGATGTATGGCAAGTAACATTTAGCTGTCCATTGTGTCAATGTCAAATGTTAAGTAAAATTAAAGTGTAAGGTATTCTTAATGTTTGTTTGTTTATTCATTTATTTATTTAGCTAACCTGAATATTTATCTACTCATGAATAAAGGATAAGGCTGGACTTTTATCATAAGACTATTATTCTTGTTAGATTGTACATCTGTTTTATTTTTTTCAGATTGTATATCTGTTTTAGTTCTTTAGTTAAAACCTAATTTTAGAATGGTTATTCAGTGTTGCATATGAGATGAAAAAAATGGCGTAAACAAATAGAGCCCATCTGACCACTGTGAGTCAGTGGTGGGAGTACAGTCATAACTTTATGGGAAAGCATCGCTCATCTTTCCTTTTACGACTGATGCAATCTTGTTTTTCCTTCATTTGTTCAATATTTTCTCTGCAGTGCTCTGTGTTATTGATCTATTTTTAATCTAATGGTTTTGCCCATCACTATGTCACTGTGCCGGCGGGGCTTGTTTTACACTGTCCAGAGCTCCACTTTTTAAAAGACAGAGACTGTTTACAGATTTTATTTATTTATTTGTTTATTTATTCATTTATCTAAAGCTTTAAGCCACAGTCCTTACCCTTGTTGTAATGCATTACATTTTATCTGTTACAGTGAATCTATCTGTCTACCTTATATGCAGCCTGGAAAATGTAACAAACTGAACAATGAATGTGATTTGGCATGATGACCAGATTCCAGTAACTCCATATGCTTCCCATTAATTCCCCTTATTATTTTGGGTCATAGTGGTCATAGTGCTATCCATCAAACTGTTTAAATCAATAAATTTCTCCCTTTTAGATCACTCATTTAGTTAAGTTGTATGACATCCCCACTCCCCAACTACTTTAATAGCAGTGGCCCTGCAGTCAGTCCTATGGCGCCACCCTCAGGTGAGTGGTGGGTTTTGTTTTGTTTTTTTACAACCACTTTCCCTCAACTAATGCTGGTGTCAGGTGTACAGCCAGGATTTTAAAACTCAAAACAAATTATAGAGGAATACCTATACATGTAATTCTCGTTTGAATTTTTCTTGTATTAAAGAGTTTTATGAGGGAAGGGCTCCATGTGACACCTCGATGTGTGCCTATTTCAAACAATATCTACTCTAATAATCACTTTAATCTACCTGTTCTTTACCTTACAATGTTAATCTGTTCATGACGGGACTCTGTATCCTGACCACCAAGTCAGTTATGCACCAACATAAGTATGATCAGAACACCAGCCTGTCTCTCATTCACTTAAAACTGTCTCATTATTATTATCCCCAGCGCCTCCATACTCTAAGTTACTGAACATTGTCTTTTAAAAAAATCACATCTTATTGCTGCTCAATGCGAGCAGCTTGTTAACATTACAGTTTGACCAGTTTGAAAACTTTGCTCACCTCATGTAGCAGCACTCATGAATAATTACTTTTCTACTTAAAGCTTTGATTTAAGAGTCACACTTCAGCAACTTCCTCTCAATTTGCACTGTGTAACATGAACTACAGATATGGGTAAGATTTTCAAATTCTGCAGAAAACGAGGGCTTTTCTCTGGCGCCATCCTCAGGCCAGTTTCACCCAAGCTAAATCTCATGGGTCAGCATTCATGACATGAGACCCCCAAAGCTGTAAATTCTCTTTAAATGCATTAATATATCAGTTTTTCCTTCATTACTCTAAGCAACTTAACTAGTAAAGACATTAAAATAAAATAAAACAAAATTGAAATTGTCTTGTCTTACTCAAGCATTGCTTTGCTTCATCTTGTGTTTTCACAGTTAAAAGGACATGTCCAACCATCATCTTTACAGCTATTTACCTTTCAGAGGGGCTGGAGCCTTAGCAAGCTGTCTTTGACCTCAACGTCAACCATTAGTCACAGGGCTGATACAGAAACAGACACCTATTCATCTACAGGCAATATAGAGTGATCAGTCAACCTCATGAGCATGTTTTTGGACTGAGGGAGGAAGCCCCTTTCCAGAAAGGTCCCTGCCCAGCTTGGGATTTAAACCAGGAACTTTCTTGTTGTGAGACAATAAGGATGTGTGAGGCCACTGCACCACCATGCAGCATTAACACAAATTCTCCCTAAGTACAAAAGCAATATGATAATTTGCTTACTTTCCTTAAAGTTTGAATTGCGGGTTATAAAACCACTGTGCGTGTGATATTATATTTCCCTTTACCCACATTTCTGTGACCTGATTTCAAGAACCTCATAAACTTTATGTCATATTATGCAACTAAGTTTTTTCTCTTTTGCCCTCAATGCATTTGCAGTTTACAGAATATACTGTGTAAAGCGTCTGTGTCTACATGCCATTTCTTGAAGCGCTTCAAAACACAGGGCAGTTGTCTCAGCTCAGACTCACACAGCCACAGGCAAAAAGCTCCTATCAAAATATTTTGGCATGTTTTCTCTGAAATATTTGCTTTAAGATGACAGTCTTTCATGTGATGTCAGGAAAAAGTAGAGCTATCAGTTACACTTATCTTGAGTAACTATCAGTATATGTTCAGTTCTGAGCTGCATCCAAACTACTTTTTAGGCTCTAAGTTTGAACAACCAAGTGAAAAAAACTTAACTTGCTAGAAATATTTCACAGATGATCGAAAAGAAAACCATAATGTTACTCTTCTTTTCAAAAAGATGTAGTATTTGGCCTTTAACAAGTATGGTCATTCAGTGGGAGATATATTGCCCAGCACATGGTTTCTTCTATTAATAAACCATCTTATTCCGATTCTTACATCGTCTTTGTAAAAAATGATTCACTTCATAGACGTGCAGCTCTTTGAATGAGGATGTCTTTACAGTTTTGTAACATTTCTTTCAATATTCATCTCAGGGCAAAAAGCAAACCTGTTTCAACCAGCAAAGTATGAAGGTCGAAGGACTCTCTGTTCCTCAGCGCGTGTCTGCATGTACCTGACTGCATTTCTCGAATAATTCATCTCAACACCAGAGTGGCACAGATGTCCAACCTGCCAGCAGCTCCTGGTTTAGTGCATGAGTTTACATAGTTTTAGCACTTCTAAGCACAGGATGTACCACCATGTTTACCTGAATGAAAGGTTTACCTGAAACAAGAATAGAAAAGGTTCTAACAGCTATTTTATTTGTTTCCTTTAGTAACTTCTTTTATTTTAAGATTAAAAATTGATACAGTAACTGTAGACTTTAAATTGATAATGATGTTTTATGGTTCCACAGAAGAGTTTAAAATCACAAGCCTGATTCATGCACTGGGAACCCCTTCATCATTGGCACTTGTGCACGCTCTGTGTTTACAGTTGCAGCGTTCTGCTGACAGATGTGTTTGATTCTGTGCTCTCTGCCACGGAAAGCACTGGAGGGAAACAACAGCTTTATCATCTATCACAGATGGAAAGCTGGAGAATGAAACTGCATGGGGTAACAAAGAGCTTTCCTAAGCTAAATGAAGGATGTAATCCCAGTCTATTGATTACTCAGATCATGCAGTTTGTTGGCGTTTGTTGGCGTGTTTCTCCCATTTCCTGTCTTTTCACAGCTCACATAGTTGTTAAATCTGTCCTGGAAGAGCTGAAAGTGTAGCTTGTGGCCTCAAAATTGCACGTGTTTTGTGAGGCTTCGCTTGGTTGAACCCATTTCAGCTCCAGGGTAGATATATGTGTGTGTATGCGTGTGTGTGTGTTGGATGGGAGGGAACATAGAAGAGCCATATCCCCAGTCTCTGCTCCACTATATAAAAGGTTGTGACAGAGTTTCAACATCAGACCTCGGGATCTCAGTCATCACTTCATTTCCATCACTTGGTCTTCGACCGACGCGGCTTTTCTCTCACTATGACTTTACTTCTGAGGGTGCTGGGAGCCCTGCTCTGCACCATGATGGTTTCTTCTGAAGTCACACCACAGGCGAGCTTCAACGCACAGCTGGTAAGACTCAAAGCCAGATGCACAATCACAAAATTTTACTCCAGGTAGATTTCAGAATAAAGGATGTTGGGGTTGATAATAGAAAGCCAAAGCATCTTCATCAGATTTACATCTGCATATGGCCAGTTATGAATAAATAGGACATTTTGTTCAGTAAATGATTTGGATCAAATATGGAAATCCATTTGACAAAAACCTAAAAAAAGATGGGTTTCTCTTAATGTTCCTGCAGTATTCCAGGACTGAACAGGATGTAGGCACAGTTAGTATTAGTATACTTTAATGACTCGACCGTAGTTGATCTCCTTCACTGTTTGGTTAACAGATGGCAGGGAGGTGGTACCTGATTGGATTTGCCACCAATGCTGAATGGTTTGTAAGCCACAAAGCGGGCATGAAAATGGGCACAGCCATTTTCACCCCTACTGGAGACGGAGACCTGGACATTTCATACTCCAGTCTTAAGTGAGTAAGGAAGAAGGAATTTCTTCAAAAAGAAAAAAAAAAACAAATGACAATGGCTTTTTCCCGTTTCTTTTTGCAGTGCTGATGGCACTTGCTTTAGAATGAACAATCTGGCCAAGAAGACGGATATGCCTGGAAGGTTCACATACCTGAGTGAGTACACCAGACACACACACACACACACACACACACACACACACACACACACACACACACACACACACACACACACACACACACACACACACACACACACACAGCCACACAGCCACACAGCCACAGACAGAGACACACCCACACTAGTTTAACACAGAGACCAACACAACATTTCTTCGCCCTCACACCC
The DNA here is from genome assembly GCA_030710495.1 of Labroides dimidiatus. NCBI lineage: Eukaryota > Metazoa > Chordata > Actinopteri > Labriformes > Labridae > Labroides > Labroides dimidiatus. The sequence continues at coordinate 16,570,965 of CM061159.1, forward strand.
AACACAGCATCGTGTGGATTTGCTGTTCATCATGAGACTGGGGTCCACATTCAAGATTTCCTGCTGCTTAACAGAAGGTTTTTTCTTCCGCCATGATGGAGGGATTCATGATTGGCTTTATGGATTCATGTTGGGTGTTGGATGTATACATTTGTATATATATGTATATGTGTATCTTTATATGAATATATGTATCTATGCATATATGTGTATCCTCAAAATGAAGAGCTTTATGCTCTATTGTAAAGTGTTGAGATAACACTTGTTATGAATTGGTGCTATACAAATAAAGATTGATTGATTGATTGATTGATTGAGCATTTAAACAGTATGAAACCTCAACTTTTGTGATGTTTCTCTTTCCTTTTCACTCCATCAGGCTGGGACAATCAGAATGACATGCGCATGGTGGAAGTGAAATATGAGGAGTACGCCGTGGTACACACCATAAAGTCCAGGGCCGGTGAAGACACAGTTGTCAACAAACTATATGGTAACATGATCATTTGTCATACAGCTAACCGTATCTAATGGACAGATTCTTTAGGACAGTTACACATGCTGCAGCGTTTTCATGTCATGTGGTTTGACAGGCCGTGGAGTCGAAGTCAGAGCCGATCTGCTGGAGAAGTTCAGACAGTTCTCCTTGGATAATGGCATCCTGTCTGACAATATTGCTATCCTTCCAAGAAACGGTACTTTTATAATCAGTAATGAGGTTTTATGTCAAGACAAAAAATGATAAAGACTGATTTTCTGAAATTGTAACCAATCCTTTTCCTTTTTAGGAGAGTGCCCAGCTGCCTAGTTGTTACCTAAACATCTCACAGATCCTGTTTGAAGATCTTAAAGATCTTTGGGAATATTCTTTATCTATCAAGGTCTCTTGCTCTTTTATTTGTTGTACTAATAAAGCTCCAAATTGCACCAAACATGATGTTTAAGCCTTATTTCACTGTGAAATATAGTAATTTCCCTCACCCCTGTTGAATGAATTGAAACTTATATAATGATCTATTTTGTTAACAATGTGTTTGATAAGCTTTTTTATTTTTTACGGTTTAAGGGGTTAAAAGCTTTACATCACTTTATCATGAAAGAATTAAACTTTGCCTTTTTTCCCTGACATTTAGGAGCACAAACAACTTAATGAGTATCTACTTTCACCTGTCAAAGTGAAAGAGGGACACACAGTTTTGAAGAATAAAAGACTCACAGCTAAAATACTTTGCTTTTATTACCTTTTTTAACAAATACGCTGAAGTACATCCAGAACAACACAGGTCAGATTTCCTTTTTATCAAGTGTTTACATCTACACGCTTTGTACAGATTTGTATACAAAACAATAATTTACGTCCCATAGAAGTCTAGTTACACTTAACTATACAACAACTTGTAAATGAAATAAATATAAAAACAGAAATAATCACAGGTGGTAACAAAAAAAAAAGTAAAAAGCCTTCGTACAAGTACACCACCAGCACCTGTCCTCTGAAGTTGCATCTAAAAGATATACATTTTCCCTTTCTACTGGTAAAAGTACATCTGTGTGAGAGGGGAAAGAGTTCAGTCTCTAGTCTGTGAGCAGCAGCACCACATATACTGAATTGGTTTCTTTTCAGACCAAACTGGTAAATTGACAGATGTGAACGGTCGTTTTTGTTCTTTTTTTTTTTTTTTTTACCCAGTCTTATATCAGTGTGATACTTGAGCTTGAACTGATATCAAGTCAGATCACGACAAGCAAGTTTGTTCGTCAGTTAAGCTGAATGCACATTCATCTCATAATAAAACTGCTTTTTCAAATGAATAGAAGTTTTACTTATTGGGTGACATTTATGGATTAAAAATACCGTCAGTCAGGGCTTCATCTCTGCTGCTTCAGGCACCACTTGCAGTACATTTACTGACAGGAAAATTATATATCTGACAGGTATTTCATGATGAAGCAATCAGGTAATGATGGTGATAAGAAGGTGCGTGTGAACTGGATTTACTATCATGACACATCCACTACTTCACTGTGTTCTGTTAATTCCATGGTGGTACACCCCTGTGTATACGGCTAAGGAAGATCGTTTTCTCTGGGTGCTGTACACAGCCAGCCGTGTGTTTCTGTAAACACAACAAAAAGCACTATGATACAGAAAGGTGGGGTCCGAGCACCAGGAAGCACAAAAATGCTCTTTTTGGTCATTCACTCTCTCTCACTCACTTAATGTCTTTCTGTCGGATACACACATACACACACACACACACACACACACACATTCATGCACCAGACATCTGTAATTTCACCACCCATGATTTGAGTACTGCATTCATCATGACCTTTACCAGGATGGTAAGTGCTACTGCGAACAGGCTGCTAATCCATACTGCTTTGTTTAGTATATTTTTTTCAAAAAATGATGCAAACGTTTTGCAAATCACACTTCAGTTTTGAGACAAATAATTAGGACCATTGTGACTGACAACTGATTGCTGCCTGCAAACTTAAAGATGTTTATCTACATAGAGACACCTGCACAATCTGCCATGCACACCGTCACCAGCAAGGGACATGCAGTTCAAAGTGCAAGTCTACAGAGGGGTTTCGTTCCTAACTCTGACAGAGCGTCGTTATGTACATGTTTACGATTTTGAACAAACGTTAGGCTGAGGATCAAAAAGAGCAAAACAACAAAATGGGCAAAGTGCAGCACTCACACACACCACATTATTTCAACATGATGTTGCCACACTGAGGGGGCAGTGATTGGGGTGTGATGGTCACTTTTGACATGGTTCATTGTTGTGGCACAGTATTCGGCTCCATCAGAGTCACTCTGCCTGGACCACGTCTTTGTGGTGACGCATGATATGCTGGTTCTTCTCTGAGGGTCGTCTGAAGCCTTTCGAACAGATCTCACATCGGTGTGGATAGTCTTTCGTGTGGATGGAAATAACGTGCCGTTTGAAACCCGAGGCGTCCCCTGTGCTGTAGTCACAGTACTGGCACTGGTAGATTCTCCTTTCTTTTTGTCCTTTACCAATAACTACAGTCACGCTGCTGGCCAAGCTGGCTGCACTGACTCTGCCGGGTGGGCCCGAGCTGCTGGACCCACTCGGGGCAGACTTTTTAGGTGTCGCAGCAGGAGTGTGTGTCTCTGTCCTCTTGGCCTCACTCTTTTCAGGAGAGGCCTGTTGCTCCTTTGTGTGGACTGATAAGATATGACGACTGAGAACAAAAGGGTCTGCAATCTTAAAGTTGCAGTGCCGGCACTGATGGAGTTTCTTGGTGCGGTGAGAGACTGAGTGCTTCTTCAGTTCAGATGGCCGGTGAAAGCCTTTACCACAGATGGCACATTTGTGTGGATAGTCCTTGGTGTGAACTGATATGATATGGCGCTTTAGGTCACTGGAGTTGGAGCTTTTATGATCACAGTGGGCACAATGGTGGGTCTTATTCTCCTCATGTGTCAGTCCATGCTGCATTAACTCTTCCTCCTCGGCAAAGGTCTGGAAGCAGCGCTCACATTTGTATGGCATCTCCTTGCTATGCTTAGTCTTGATGTGTGTTTTGAGATTAGAGGAATCGGCTGACTTGTAGTCGCAGTACAGGCAAGAGTACGGCTTCTCCCCCGTGTGTGTGCGCATGTGTTTCTTCAACTCTGAGGGGTGTCGGAAGCCTTTCCCACACTCCACGCAGATGTGTGGGAAGCTTTTGCTGTGGACAGCCAACAAGTGCCGATTGAGCAGTCCTTGCTCAGCAGTTTCATAGTCACAGAACTTGCATTTATGCATTTTGGTGGGCGGAGGAGGTGGCTGGTTCTTGGGCTCTCTGTGGTGGTGCTGCAGTCTGTGGGAGAACAGTGCCGCCTGCTGGTGGAACTCCTTGCCGCACATTTCACACTCGAAGGGAGCCTTACTGCTTAGTGCGTGCACCTCCATGTGGTTGTGCAGGCTGGCCTTCTTGTTGGTTGTGAAATCACAGTCAGTACACTGGTACTTTTTCCTCGTCAGGACGTCCTGGTGATGGTTCTTTGTGTGGCGTTTCAGGAAACCTCTTGACTTGAACTTCTTACCACAGAGCATGCAGGGGTAGACTGTCAGAGGTTGACCATATGGGCCAATGATGATGGCTGAGGAGAAAAATGACACGGGAAAGATGAAACGAACGATACTTAAAGCACACTTTTTGTGATCTCTTTTGGTGATCACAGATGGCCTAGTGGTTAAGGTCACACTCTGTATGGGCAAAAAGCCCTTAAGTGGGCAGCCTGGGTTCAAGTCTGACCTGTGGCGACTTTTCGGCATATCACTCCCCACTCTCACCCTGTTTCTGAATCTATCCACTGTTCTGTCCTTTCAAAATAAAGACATAAAAAGCCCAATGAATAACTTAAAAAAAATTCTAGAGCTATGTTTGACTCCTGTTAAGACAGCAAATTAGAAAAACAACAGCCTGCTATGATTACATGTTCTGTGCATTTGTTAATAATCAATGAATCCAAGAACAACTTATCAAAAACACATAACGTACAGTTGAGTACTGCACAGCTCCACTGCAACACTAATGATCTCAACAATGCATTTATTGTGCAGTGAATAATAATAAAAAAATTGATGCTGGGGCCACTTTTGCGATGTTCTTACCTGTTTGTACCTGGCGTGGCTCCGACCGTCTTTTGCTTTTGCTGCGCTGTCTGTTCATTTCATCCACCCCATCAGATTCATCAATGTGCAGCAGAGCGCTGGCTGCACCGTTTCTGTTCTCGCAACCTTCAATGTCCTCCACACCTATGAGGCAAACACAGGGTCTTTGAAACACAAATAGAGCTAAACAAAAGAATTTAAACCAGCTTATGCACAACTCAAGTTGTGTTCACACCAAATGCAAATGATTTTACGATTCGTGCACACACAGAAGTGTGAATATTTTGTTTATTCACTTCAATCATGGGACTAATTTGCCTCAAATGAGTGTTCCGAACTCACTTTCCTCAAAGCTACCTCCTTTTTATTCCTGTTTCCTTAAAATACAGATAACATCACAGAGACCACTGAAACTGCACAATGATTTAATTTATTTGTCTCATATTTTCTGCAGCTGAATGCACCATGTAGGCTTATTCATTCATACGTCACCAGAGGATCTCTATGCTGATTGGCTATCCTGTCAAGTTTAAATATTTCAACTCTCATGAAAAAGTGTATGAAGTGACTGAAGTGAGTGCAGTGCAAAACATGTAAGAGATTCACCTTATTTTTGCATACGGTTCACTTCATTGGCACAAGTGTGTCAGGACTTTGCCCCCATTTGCACTGCCCAACAAGAACTTGTGTCCACACACTGACATGGAATTCACTCGGGCATATAATTTTATTTGCGTCTGGTGTGAACAAGACATGTGGCCGAGACTCTCAGAGATGTGGCTGGTTCACAGACTTGTTGGCTTTTGTTGGCTAAATTTACAGAAACAACTGCCCAGGCCACAAGCATGAAGTCCTTGCTGAAAGACACTTTGTTGTACGGGCAATCCTGAGTAGCTGTCTTTTCTTCATACAAGCCCCGTCAACCACCATGATCCATCTACTAATGTGCCCAACATGCACAAAAACAAAAGCCTGCACCGCTCAGGCAGTCTACCCCACTTGTTTGATCAGTGTGACTCACCGTGATTTCCTTGATTGTGGTGAGGATCTCCAACAGACATGTAAACCATTTTCTCTCTCAGCGTTTGGCCGGAGGACTCTGTTAGCGCCATGCTCTCTGTGTCTCCATCACTAATGTCAACAGACTCTCCTGCAGAGTATTACAAACATTGTAAATACTCCAAGGTTGGCAGAACAAAAAGACTAGTGGCTGACAAAAATACTTCTCAAACTTCAAGAGACTGAGCCCTCGAACTTTCCCTACAACCTTTTCAGTAGCATATCCAGCAGCCAAGAGTTCTGACAGAAACTCCACAGAGAAACAAACAATCTCACTCATTGTGAAGAAGTTTGTTACTTTTCCAGACAGCCTCTCTTCAGGAAGAAATCCTGTGGCCTTTTCTTTCAGAGTCAGAATTGGATACTTTATAATTCAGCCCAATGTCAGATTTGGTCAAGATCGCCAAGAAAAAGCAAGTCAGTCTTATAAAAGACTTAAAGAGGTTTATGTCAAAGAGAGGGACACTCGGGCTAATTATAAGGCTCAAGTGTTCCGTGGTGAACAGATAAAAGTGAGTAAGATTGAAAGAGATAAACATTTTCTAATTTGTAATTTTGTTTAGAAAGTACAGAGACAATCTGAATAACCACAAGCAAACTATAATTTCCCGTTTTTTGCCTAACTGCTACTCACCCATGTCATCCTCCCCCGAGTCAGCCTTGAAGATGTACACTTTTATCACCTCCTGCCCATCTTCATCCTTCTCCACCTCCTGGTCTTCCACTGCTCCCTCCACTGTCACCTCTGTCCCATCCTCGGACACCATCTTACCAGCCTCGTCCACTAGTTGGGGGGACACAACATCATTTTATTATTTAACAGGTAAAAATCAGAGTTTGAATCTGAATGATACTGTGCCACAGTCTGTATATTGCAAAGCTGTTGCAACTCAAAGCTGGATTCTTCGTCGTTCGATCGTTTTGCAACAATTTACCAAACTGCTAATAAACATCTAAACACTTAATAGTTTTAATAAATATCAACTTCAGTAATGCCATATGTACTCATTTTTGCCTTTCACCCAAAAAATTACCAGTCTTATCCCACAGTTGGGCCTGCAGGTTATTATTTTAACACTGGTATCAGACTGGAATCAGTACTGGTCAATACCCAATGCCAAGGTATCAGTATCGGGACCAGAAAAGTTGGATCGGTGCATCCCTAGTTTTGGGAGGTTCCTTTTAAGAAAATAATTAAAACTCATAAATCAGCAGTGGCACTGTCACAGGATTAACTAGGAAGTCAACATGCATCATTGTAAATGCTTCATTCCATGTTGTAGCATTGATATCAAAAACGTGAAACGGCTTCTTGATGAACAATAAACACTCAACAAAACCTTCACAACAAAGCCCCAGCATGCAACATTGTGAGAATGCAAATATTGTTTTAAAACCAGTACTATACTTGTACATTTAAATTTATAAAGACTAAACAAACACCTGTCATTTCAAATCCCTAAACCTGGGACCTTCAACTCTGGACTCCAAAAGTATGTACAACATTTCAGACTTTGTTGATGACAACAGAATAAACTGGATTTCTGTCGCTTTGCAGTTTAGCTAGCAAATGCTAAAAATTATATTTGGCCATAACAAACGCATTAGTGAACTGACTTCTGTGTAATGTATGTTGATGATATCAGGACAACGAGGTGAATCCTGGATTTATGGAGTTCATTTGGAAATAGGGGATTGCTTCATTCAGGTGAAAGACTGACATTACAAGGAGAAATCTTTCTTTAAGACACTACTTTTGCCATGATGCCATTTCAAAATGTTTTTTCTGTAATTGTAAAGCTACAAATTCAAACAAGGGGTTTAACAACATGAGTGCAACTTGTATGCTTTTGGTTGTTTGTAAACTTAGACTCTTTGGTTTCAGGTACAAGACTGCAGACAATGAAAGTTTAAAACAAACCACAGAACTCAACAGTGAACTTACAGGATATCATCAGGTAATCTCCACAGCCATCTTGGTCATCGTCCTGCTGCTCTGGGTCCAGCCCATCTTCAGGGATGTCTCCCATGGCAACACCTTCCTCCTCACCCTCCAGGGCCATCACACAGGTTTCCACAGCAACATCTTCATCTTCATCACAGTGTACATACTCAGAAACCACATCCTCCACTGCATCCTGGATGACTAACTCATCTGGGGCAAACCTGTGGACCGCCATGCCTTCCCCCTCGCCTTCTGACACCAGCACAGTCTCTTGAAGCTCCACGACAAACTCCTGTCCACCAGCACCACCCTCATCTGGAAGAAGTAGGAGAACTCAGTTAACCTGACAGGACCCAGTGGCAGCAGTTTGAGGTGAAATAAACGTTACATTTAATTTCCAAGTGACCATATTGAAGTCTCTCATCTTTAAAACCATTAACCTGCACAAAAACAGACATTAATCTGGCTAAATAACAAACCAAAGTTCAAACAGAACCAAACATACAGTGCATCCAGAAAGTATTCACAGCCTTTGTCATGAAGCTCAAAAATTGAGCTCAGGTCCTTGAGATGTTCCCACAGCTTAGCTCCCAGTCCACCTGTGGTAAATTCAGTTGATTAGACACGACTAGGAAAGGCACACACCTGTCAATATAAGGTCCCACGGGTGACAGTGCATGTCAGAGCACAAACCAAGCATCAAGTCAAAAGGATTGTCTGTAGACCTCCAAGATAGGGTTGCCTGGAGGCACAAATCTGGGGAAGGGTCCAGAAAAAAATCTGCTGCTTTGAAGGTCTCAATGGGACCATGAGAAAGAAAACTCTCTGGTATAATGAGACAAGATTGAACTCTTTGGCGTGAATGCCGGGCATCAAGTTTGGAGGAAACCAGGCACCGATGGACAATACCATCTCTTCAGTGAAGCATGGTGGTGGCAGCATCATGCTGTGGGGATGTTTTTCAGCAGCAGGAACTAGGAGACTAGTCAGGATTGAGGGAAATATGAATGCAGCAATGTACAGAGACATCCTGGATGAAAACCGGCTCCAGGGAACTTTGACCTCAGACTGGGGCAATGGTTCATCTTTCAGCAGGACAACAACCCTAAGCACACAGCCAAGATATAATCCGTGGAGAGATCTGAAAGTGGTTGTGCAACAACTCTCCCCATCCAACCTGATGGAGCTTAAAGAGGTGCTGCAGAGAGTAATGGGCCAAACTGCCCAAAGATAGGTGTGCCAAGTTTGTGGCACTGGGGTGGAGCTTATCTCTCTGACAGTGGTGTCAGAGAGAAGAATGTTGTCAAAGCTGCGGAGCATCCTCGACAATGTCCAACATCCACTCCACTGTGTACTGGTCAGTCACAGGAGTGCAATGCCCGTTTGATATATCTGTTAAAGTGCAATACCCGTTAAGTGCAATATTTGTTTAACACGTTTCACTAAGTGCAATATCAGTTTAATATTGTTCATTATATGCAATATCCATTTATTACTGTTCATTAAGTGCAATATCGGTTTAACACAGATTACAGGTGCAATACCCATTTATCACTGTTCCTGCTTTACCCATAATATAAATAGTTTCTTCTATAAATCTTGCTTATCTTGTCGAGTACTTATTGCTTATTCCTGGTACTTACCACTTATTTATTTTACTGCTTATCTTATAGTTAATCCAATCACTTATTTCATTAACTTACTCGTTCTTACTCCCAACTGCTGTACTATGTAAAGAGCAACGGTAATACCAAATTTCCCCCTGGGATTAATAAAGTATTTCAGTATAATAAAGTAAATACTTGTGTACATTCAATGTCTTTGTTGTTTTGTTTTTGAAAAAGAAAAAAAAACTTTTTCACATTAACATTATGGGATGTTGGGTGTAGAATTCCGAGGAAAAAAATGTATTCCATTATGGAATGAGGCTGAAACATAAGAAAATCTGCAAAAAGTGAAGCACTGTGAATACTGTATGGATGCACAGTACCCACAATCATTTAAATATATGAATTTAATTATGGCTAATTACCCGATCCGTGTAAGATTATTTTAGGCTCTTCTGAATGTATGGAAAGCCTGGTGACATCCTCATCCATTGTCCTCGCACTGCATTTGTTACTGAAGGGCTGAAAACAAACAGAAGAGCTTTACTCTTTAGTGACAAAAACAGATGGAAGGCAACCTTCATGAAACAAAGAATGGTGAGAGATACAAGGTAGCATTTATTGTCTAGACCTTTCTTGTAGTACTTCCACTTGTCTGTCGCTCATTTCACATTTCTCACCCATGCAGATCTTTTCCCTCACCTTGTCCGCAAGATCAATACACAGAAAGGCCACTAAGACATAGTCTATATTTTCTTATTAAACATATGTAAAAAGTTGTATTTCTCTTGTGCACAACCAATGATACCCAGCCACATTAGGAAAACATCATGTGTTAGATCATGGTGTTTTTTATTGATTACAAAACTTTTAACAAAATCAAATGATGGGAGTCTTCGGACTGTGATTCTCAAATTCTATATTTCCAAAACTGTTTTTCCAAGTGTGTGCCCAGAAACAAGCAACTATAATCCTTTCATTATTTCTTTGCAGGGCAATTATATGGTATGTATGTTAAATTGACTTTATCAAGTGTGATTCATACAAGGCAGACCACTGGAGTTTGACAACTACTGCAGTGACAGTGTCACCCCAACATCCAATAAGGGCAATCCTTTAGTCGACACATGTAGTGTCCCATAGACCTTGGTTTCTTTGGGACGGTCTAGAAGAATTTAGGCTGGTATGACAACACACACTCATGGGTGTTTGTTTTCAATCCAGCGTAAATCGTTCAAAACCAAAGGATGGCATGAAAAATAATAATTACAGCATTTTTAATTTTACATATTTCTAAACTCAGCAGCTGTATTAGATATCCAACAGAAATGCAATAGTCAGTTATGCCAATTGATGGGTTTCATCTTCTACTGAAACAAAAATATCTGTGAAGAGCCTCAACTGTTTTTAACATTTTATTCACATGATCATGCAACACAACGACATCTGCCATTAAAAAATTCACAGGAGAGCAGTCTCCATTCACTTACATACAAAGACTCGCTATAACCGATGTAGACACTATTAGGAAGATGCATTTTAGCAGTGGAAGCATGTATCCGTGGCAAAGGACAGTGGGTGAAATGACCGGTGGCATGCTTGCTCTACCTGCATCATTACTCCAGTTACCAAAAGTGAACACATGCGAGCCCATATGGCATTATCCTCGTCATAAAGATGAAGGTGAGACAATATGCGACAATCCCTTCCCCTGTTACAAACATACTCAGGGGGCTGCAGAGACGTAAACAGTGATGTAAACGATGCTATTTCATTTCCACTACCATGTACCATCCCCCACCTCTTGGAGGAAAATGATGACAACGGTGTGTATGCGCATAACAGCGCATCAGTGTGCTGTAAGATTCCGCAAGACGTTTCACATGCCAGAGTAATGACACTAACTTTGCTTCTCATTCATGCACGACTAAAGCCAGAGTCAGCCCGATGAGGTGATTAGCGGCAATGTCTTCAACTGACCACTGGAGCAGCGTTAGCCGTGATTACACATGCTAAGCCCGCCTGTCACAAACAGCACACACAAATAGAGAATAAATGTATGCACAAAGGCATATGCGGGAAATTGAATTTAAAATATTACTGTCGGGTAACGTTAGATTTATACTGGTGCAGCTCCGTAACAACTAGCTTGCAGGAGGAGGCGACACATTTTCAACAACCGTTTTCATAACGGCAGCGTCCGCCATTTTGTTAGCTTAGTGTCTGACTAAATGCTAATTGTAACACCGACTGGATAAATCTTCAAGCGTCAAGGTAGGCTCATACGCGTCACAGTTGTAGGATACACCGAACATGAGTTATTCTGGTCTATAACAACTCAATGGTACGATAACTAACGACGACTTGTCTTCTATCAGCAGGCTGGTTAGCAAACCGGATAGGCCTGCCATACCCGTAACGGCCTCCATTAAGGGCCTGGGCCTGAAAAGAAAAGGCCCAACCCTCTGCGGCCTCTCGGTGAGAATAAAGAAATAAATTAAACACCACATGCATGCAAAAACAAAGACTAACTAGGTCGCTAAAATGCACGCACAAGTCTTCAAACGGGCACCCCACGAGCAAAACAAAGACCCGCGTACCAGATTAATGCTGCAGGGATAGCCTCAGTCCGCTCCTCGGCTTCCCAGGCCGCCTGGTTCCCCCAGACTCGGGCTGGATTCAGTCGGGAATTTTGTGTTATTTGGGCGGGCCGGAGAGGAGCAGAGAAGGAGGGGTTAGGGGTTGTTTCTGGAGCTCCGCTGAAAGCAAAGCAGGACGTCTGGAGCCAGATCTTGTCATGCTACAGCCCCCCGCTCCTCCAGCTCCAAGGCCGCCGTCAGCACGACACGTCACAGCCCGAGAGCAGCAGGAAAATGCGGAAGGGTTGTGGTGGAAATCACACCGCCAGGCACCAAACAGGCCATAGTCTGAAGACCGCTGAACATACGCGGTATGCCAAGAGTGCAATGAAGCTTTCATCTGAATTTTTTTTGTGCCCCGAGGGTTTCATGATAGTAATTCTCTGTGAATTGCTTCTGTTTCCCAACAATGGACTTGCAAGCAAGTTTTCTAGGAAATAAAATACATTTCCACTGACCTTAATGCAGAAAGCACCTGACCCCTGAAACAATACTTTCTTTCTTTCTTTCTTTCTTTCTTTCTTTCTTTCTTTCTTTCTTTCTTTCTTTCTTTCTTTCTGATTCAAATCAAACTGTGCTTTTGAAAAGCCTTACTTTAGATTGTCAATGGAAATGCTGCTTATATACTAACGTAACAGTAATAATCTGAGTGCTTTTAGCTGCTTACAACTTTGAGTTGAATTTAAAAAAAAAAAAAACAACTTTTCCAAAACACCATTTGGGTTGTTTTAAATTACTTAATTTACCTTAACTCATCCCAAATAAAAACAAGCCATCAGCCCAATGCGAAACAAAATAGGCTACCTCTATTGCAGGAGACAAATTAGGTGGTCTCAACATATTGATGAAGGCCCAACGATGAGTCACAAAGTAAAAATTAGGGAAGAAGAATATCCAAAACACCAAGTTTTATTTTTATTTTCTCAACATTAAAAGCAGTTTAAGTACAATAGGTCAAAATGATTGAAATAAAACACAGTACAGAAACACTGTTAACATTATAATCTTTAAGCATTTAATCAGAAGGGGTTGTTTTTATTATCAGGTTAAATGGAAGACAAACCATTTATTGTTAAAGGGAACTGTTTAAATGCTGTTCTTAAGACACTTTTCAATCACTGACCCACAACACAGCTATCAACAGTATGAGCACATAAACAGCAAAATTTAATTGGAAGTCATTTTAAGCAGGTCCTCTTTTTCAATTTCAAACAGACGCCAGCCTTCCTCAGAGGAAAGATCCGCTGCTCCTCTGCGCTTGTAAAACTCGATGGACTTTGTGTTGTTTTCAGCTACGATGAAGTGCATGCTGCTACAGCGAGTCTTGACTGCTGTCTGGTGGAGAGATAAACAAACAAATCATCAGCCACAATGACCCCATATATATTCAAAATGGTCAGAAATGTGTTTAGAAGACACTTTAAGTAAATATTGGAAACTGTACCTCACTCAGGACCTTCAAGATTTGTGAGCCAATGCCAAGACCTGATCAAAGATCAGATAGAGTGTAATTAAAAGTTATGTAAAATGTCCCTTTAAACTCTTTGTGTCACTCATTGACCTTTATTGCTGAATAACTCACCACGAAACTCCTGCATTACAAAGAAATCTTCAAGGTAGAGAAGTTTTCCAATCCATGGATCATATGTGAAGTAGTACATGGCAAAGCCTATCACAGTGTAACCTAGAGGAAAACACAACAAGTTATGGGCTGAATATAGAGGTACACTATTTATTGAGCAAATAAGTTCTTAATGCAAGAAAGATGCACTAAAATCTGAACCTTCTGAGCTCTGCTCTTTCGGGACTTCCGCAACAAGACAGTGGTAGAACGGCTGATCCCCAAAGCCGTCTTCAAGTAGATCTAAAAATGGAACATTACCTTAATAAAATGTAGGAAACACAAACAACTTTTTCCCTTTGATAATAAGGTTAAGATACTGTATGTATGTAATGTAAAGTTGTCTAAACTTTGGCACCTTTCTCTGTTAACATCACCTTCTCCTCCATTTCCTCAAATTTAGCAAGTTCCTTAAAATAAAATGGAAGGAAACAAAAAACAAAGAGTCTTGATTTTCAAATGGACAGTTAAAAGAGAATTATGAAGATAATTTGCAGAGATGATGGATAGATTATCTTTGATAAGAAGATTATCACTCTTGGCTTACCTTTATGAGTCGTAGGATATCAGATACATCTTTGGGTTCGGCTTTCCGTAATATGAAACTGGCCATTTTCTCTTTTTACCTTTTTTTCCCTTTTTACCTTTGCTCACTAGTCCTCTGAATGTGAATAAAAGCAAAATTTGTTTCTTCATTCGCTCCTCAGGAGTTCATCCCCCGAAAATGAAAGTAGAAAACCAGCAAACAAAGTTTTGCATTGGATGTCTCACACACTATGGTGCAGCAGCTTCAGTAGCTTCCTTTATGTGTCCTTGGAGGCGAATGTTGCATATTCATTAATCCATATATGGCCAAACAGCCCACAACATCCTGTTGTTGTCCCACCTCTGTTAATGCCTTACCTTTGTGAGGATAACTGTGCTTCATTTGAATGTTGTTTAAAGGGTAATAATTAACCAGACCTGGAAAAGAACACGACAAGTGGACACAGTGTTTATGGAGCTGAGCAGAGGTTAAGCAACACAGGGGAAAAGTGTGTCTGTTCTCTTTCTTTCTTTCTTTCTTTCTTTCTTTCTTTCTTTCTTTCTTTCTTTCTTTCTTTCCTTTGGTCAGTCCAGTGCCTTTCTTCCCTTTGTCCAACACTTTAAACTGATTCTGTGTTTGAAATGTGTTCTATCAAACCTATGTTTGTGTAAAATATACACTTAAAGGCAGAGTTGGTAATCAGATTTAGATACACTTTTTGTTATTCTAGTTAAAATTATCTTTATATCCTGTTGGTAATCAATGCATGATGTGAACTTAAAATAGAGCGAAAAATATCCGCTGTCTACAGCAGGAGTAAACCTGGGAAAACACCAGCCAATCCTAGCATTTGGCAGCCAATTTGTTAAACCAATTAGATCCCGTCCTGCCTTTCTGCCCGCCTCCTGTGTGTACATTTTGCCAGCATACACTACCCTGATTACTACTTATTACTTATAACTGGGGTGTTTTTTTCCTGAAGGAGCTCCGAGTGTGGGAGGGTGCAGCCTAAATGGAGTCCTGAGGAGATGCTGCATTCAAATTCATGCTAGTTTTTCCTTGACTACCAATCCTGCCTTTAACGCTAAACTTTAAGATACATTGCATACACATTGACTCTATCAGACCATCTTTCTGCATTGCTGAAATAAGCAACTAAACTCTTAATCACTCATTAACAATATTTTGCATAATATGTAGTTATTAGATAACCATTACAAAAATTCGCACATAAGAGACCAAAGATGAGCATGTGACACACTGACTCCTCATGTGGTTAAAATAAAACAGATCTGTGACATGATGTTGTGTAAATAGTTAAGAAAGTCTGTTTTTGGACAAAGTGTTAAAAACAAAGACTGTATAATTAATGAAATCAGCCCTTAAAAAGTCAGCCTAAAACTCTCCACAGCAACAGCCACAGGACACCAGGCAGTCACATGAGCTGAGCTGTGGCTCTGATTGGACAAACTGGCTATCTTAATATTGTCTAAACTGCCAAGTTAGAACCTGACCTCAAGCGGATACTTTACGAACTGCAGATTTTAGCACTTTTGCATTGTCTCATATTTTCAGACCGGAGGTTGCCACTTGGTTAAAAATGGGCAGTTCAAAGACACAAATGTGTCAGTGATTCTGGCATGCACCATTAACCATGTTCCTTCACTGTTTATGTGTTAAAGTGACTCTGTGTGTCTTTCAGGGAACCTGAATAGAGGTAGTGTCTAGTTTCAGTATCTATCCTTTAAATAGGATTCATGCAATTGTGTTTTGAGACTTGCTCAAGAACTCATGTCCTGTGACGACAACCAGAAACCAGACTCACATGACAATCTGGATTTCTGCTGCATTTGCAAAGCCAATAGTCTTTTCATACATAGTCCTTTCAACAAGTTTGGTCAATTTTTGTACTTAATTTGATTCTCTTCATCTATTTGATGTAACTTCATAAACACCCTACATGCATTAAAAGCTAATCACTCCAGTTAAATTGATATGTGATTTTGGATATGTATGAGCCGTGAGCACATACTTTTGATCTGGAGGACGACTGTCTGTCTTGCCTGATTTCATATGTCTCGTGTTTCTTGAAGGTTTTTTTTCTCCATTCATTCTATTATTTTCAGTAGTCAAGTAGAGCAGGCTGTACTTGTAAACACAAAACTAATTTCTGTGCCCTGATTCGTGTTCTGTTTGTTTAACGGATACTGCACACTTTTACTGATAAGCCACAGAAATGTAGGGTAAGTAGGCTTCATAAAAACTCTGAAACCAAATCCACACTTCTCTTCATGTTGACGTGCTCCATCACACAAACTGGTTTAAATCAGCTTCTTTTTGCTCTTTCTACAAGTCTCCATCTGTTCTATTTTAATCACCCGCTGCTCTAATAATTCAGGCTTTGCTTTGTTTGCATATCCTACAGGGAAATGAGATCCATCATTGAATCTCTATGCTAACAAAATATTGCAAAATGATTTCACCATGTGTCAATTTAAAAATACAATTGAAAATAATAAAAAACGGACAGGTATTTTATGAATGTACAGTAAACGTGTATCTCACATGGTAACATGTTTGTATTTATTGTGCAGAATTCTTATATACATTTTGGACTGTTCTTTGCCTTGTTATTTCTGATTATTTTTCTAATGATTAGGTATTGTAAAAGTAAACCATGCACCATATGCTTAGGACTTGCCTCCTAAGACCGTACATACTTTCTCGACACAGTATGCTCCTCTGGATAGTAGTCTTACCTGACTGTACAGAGACTCAGGCTTCTTTCAAACAGTATAGATCAGTTATATTCTACCATATTCATAGTAAACACAAAACTTGTTACAGCATCTGTGATATGATTGTGAAAAAAGTTTTTCACTGGACTCTTCTTATTCAGTTGTTGTTAAGAGCATCTGGTAGCTTCAGGGTGAATTCACATCAGAAACAGCTGCTCCTTCCCAGTGTTATGCAGGTACTAAATGTCAGATTAATGTAACAGATCAAACTGACAGCATGTTTGGAAAACATGTTTTATTTGTTCTTTCTTTTTATTTGGATTCCACAGACTGGGATGATTGAAACTCAGATCAGTTCAGTTTATCGAAATACTTCAGCTTGCCTGAAGGGTCGGGAATGATCTGGGACACAGAAATAGATACATTGGATCAAAATGAGTGTAATAAAAATAATAAAAGAAATACAAGGTAATGAGGCAAATGCAAACAATAAAGTCCTGTAGAATACCCATTATTTTATATATATTTTTTACATATTAAGCTACCCACACTATATTAAATTTCAAAAGTTATCTGCAAAACTGTCTTAGACAGCTTTGTTTACATCTACTACAGCCACTTACAACAACAAAGATAATGATACTCACTGTGTCGCTGCCTGGCTTCCATCCTGCTGGGCACACTGTAAAAAAACATAAATAAATAAAATCACATCATCCCAGTCAGTGCAAGAAATCTATAGAAACCTAGTACTGTAGCATTACCCCACTATAAAGTCTACAAATGTGAATGGATCTCTGCTGTTATTTAGAATAAATCTGTGTATGAAATGTCTGAGGCTTAAAGAGTTTCTTGTACCTTCTCCATGTTTGTCAGTGTACTGGAAGGCCTGTACCAACCGCAGAGTCTCATCCACAGATCTTCCTACTGGAAGGTCATTCATGGTGATCTGCCTCAGGATACCTTTGTCGTCAATGATGAAAAGTCCTCTGGGAGAGAAAAACAGTTATTTTTGCCATTAGCCTGGACAAGGATGTGACTTAGATCGTTAAACGCAAATACGACAAACATCATGTTCCATTTGGGTTTAATGAAAACACCTTTTTCCAACCACATTACCACACGTTACTTCAACATTATGTTCACTCCTAAAGCAGTGTAAAAGCACATGGGTGAATGTCCTGGGTGTCTTAATTGTTCTCCGGTAAACCATTAACAAAGGCCATAAAAGTAGAAATAAAACTGCACCTAAGCGTGTGACCCTGGTCCTCCAAATAGACTCCGTAGTCTTTGGAAATCTGGTGAGTGAGGTCAGACAAAAGAGGGATTTTCATTGGTCCAAGTCCACCCTGCTTCCTGGGTGTATTTATCCTGTTAATGAAAAGAAATGAGAGAAAATAAATGTTTTGAGAAAAGCAAAATAGAGCTCTGGAGCACAACATCATTAAATCAAAAATGAACCAAAGGGTGTCAAACATTTTTAAAACAACCCTGATTAAGAAAATATACAACACAATCCATCCTCTCAATTCTATATTTGCTTTAGAGCTCCGTTTTAGTATTTTATAATGTTGTTATTTGATGTAGTTATTTTGTGAGGGTGGAAATCTTACCAGGCGAGGTGAGTGAACTGGGAATCAACAGAGCATGCGACCACTTCTGTATTAATGGCTTTGAACTCGTGCACTCTGTCACTGAATGCAATGATCTCAGTGGGGCAGACAAATGTGCTGAAAACAACAGAGTTAACACATTTAATGACAAGACAAAACAATCCCTGCAACACAGATCAAACAGTATTGTAATGTGTGTGTGTTGAATGTAACTCACAAGTCCAGAGGGTAGAAGAAAAAGACCAGATATTTGCCTTTGTAGTCTGACAGCTTAGCCTCCTTGAATTCACCATTGATGACGGCTGTTCCTTCCCAGTGAGGGGCTGGCTTTGAAACTGAAGCGGGAAGAGAAACACAGTTTCTGATCAGTGAAGACTTATTCTCTATAGATGACATGTTTTGTTGCTAAAAATAGCTGATAGGTTTCAGGGGAAAAAAATGCAACCAAAAATTAAAACAGTATTTTCACTATTAATGAGATCATGACTCATGCTTTTATACTTTGAGCATTTATTGAAGTGAGTAGAGGCCACTTTGGAGGGCAACATGTTTACATGCTGACTAACCACCCTACCACTGACAGGTGCCACTGTAAAGAGATTATAAATGATATCCACTTCTAATAATTTATGGCTGATTGGTGCAAATCGACTGAACTCTGCGATACAAGTCACAGCCAGACTAATAACTTCAAAGCCCTTATTATACCTCAATGGCAAACATTTCATTCATTGAACATATTTACACTTTGTTCTGCATTATCATATCTTTTTTTGTTGACTTTTTTGATTGGTGCTTACACATACACTGTTGCATATTCATCTATTAAGCAATTCATAGTTTATAACAACCTTTTGCTTAAAAATGGCCACATTTGCTGCTTGATTTTTTTCAAAAATATTTCTCTATGCAATGTTTATAAAGATAGTGACAAAGGATTTCACTTCAGCATGTGGCTTTGGCTATGGTAAAAGCTAGTGTTAAATTCCTTTTTATACTTAGCTGACATGCTTCTCCAACCCCTTACAACACATTGTCATATTTGTTAAGAGTACCTTTTCCCGTTATGTGAGTTACTACAGCAACATCACGCTCTATCTCATGCTGTTGGAATTAACAGCATGGCTGTGATTTAGAGTGCAATACTGTTTATTAATCGTACAATGCTGAATGTATCATATCTGATACGTGAGTTTCAAAGACCTCTACCTCATCAACATGATAGTTTCCTTAAAATTCTGTAAAAAAAAAGAAAAAAAAGAAATGTATTCTACCCATTGAGGATTATCATTCCACTACAGGCAGCTGAAGATGTATTTTGGCCCTTTTCAAACTGGCTGCTTTCATGTAATCATCCACACACTTTTTTTTTTCAAGAAAATCATTGCTAATTTTGAAGAATTTGTGGTAAAAATAACATAAAAATTGTAACCCAGTTTTTAAATTAAGCATTTTTTGCATGCAAAGAGTGCATACTTACTAAAAACTATACTTAAAAACAGTTGCCAAAACCGCCAGATATGTCCAATATCATTAAAAAAATACATCATAAACAGTAATGTAGCAACATTTTTGGGGGGATTTTATTAAAAGAGTTTACAAAAGAGTTGAATAAACATCTTAGTTTTAATAAATAAATAGAACTTTTCTGTCTATTTTTGATGGGTCAGGCTTTACAAGCAGCATATAGTCGTACTAAAATACAACAGTTTCTTACTGTTTTGTTCATTCAACTTTATCCTCTCTTCATCATTACATAATTTCTACTTCTGCAAGATGATTAAACCTACTCTGTTGCCAATTAATCTTTCACCACTCTTGTCATGTGCATATGTAGAACTTTTATTGGACCAGCTACTAAGTAAAATGTATTTGTGCAATTTATGATCATCAGTACACTCCTATTTATAAACCAGTCAGCAAATAAAGTTTCCTTGCTGTAAAACTGAGCTATGCATACAGTTTAAAGTCTCAGCGCTGCAGTAAGCTAATGTAAGCAGTTGTCAACATGAATGTCTTTTGTCCAACTGTTTCCAATAAGTAACAAGTAATAAATTTAAATTTTGATTACAACATTTCGATACTTTTAATACTTTTATAACTCCTATCTTGTTTTTGATGGTTAGCTTCAAGAGTTAGTGTAAGTACTTTTCAGCACTGGGTTTAAAAGTCTAAATAGTACCCAAGAGTGAACCTAAAATCATAAGGAGAAAACCATGTGAAAAACAAACATTTCTGCAGGTGCACAACATAATCTGTGACTAAATAAAGACTGCAATCGGTGGAGCATGGCAATGTCTCAGAACAAATGAGGACAAAAGAGACCATGTTACTAATAACTCTAGGATACATTTAATGAAACCTGCTATTCCTGTCAAACCGTCCAACTCTCTGTTGCCTTTATATGACCTGGTACATTCTGCTGTCATGTGTTAAAGGGGCGGAGGGATATCAGTAATGGATCTGACATAATGACGTGTCCTATAAACGTCTGATTGAAGGTTGATTGACCTCTAAAGCTCTAAACTCGGATTTAACTTTAAAGAAAAAGGCAGTTATGAACACAAGCTGCAGAAACACTTTGTTTCTATTGTCTCGGGATCACCACGCATGCATACTCTGCAGCAGCTGTTAGTGGAGAAAAGCTCACCGCCGCGCACTGCTTTGCACACGCTAACTTTACACTTCTTGGTGAAGCCATGTGAAACAAACTCACTCTTGGCTTTGCTGAGATGCAAGGAATGGTCAGAGACAGGCACCCGGAAAGCCTCTCCAGGATAGACGTGTCCTCCCGCGTAGTTGTGACACTGGGAGTTTTTCACATTAGCGCCTTCCTCTGCTGATGAGACTGTGCTGGTGAGGAAGAGGAGGAGGACAGCAGCACACAGCGTGCAAAAAAGCTCCTTCTTCATAGTCGTGTGGGTCAAAAGCTCCATTTAGGTGTACAGTAATATGGGGAGGACTACGCCACAGACAGGTAGGCAACGCGTCTCAGGTTGTTGGCAGGATTTTGAAGAGCCGTCTTCCTTCTCCTCCTCTTCTTCGTCATGTACGTTTTGTAGCAGCCGGCGTCCTTAGTGTTACATTACTGCCATCTTCTGGAGTTAATTAGCTCATTCCTTTGACACATATTCATCTGTTGTCCATCTACCCAACAATGTATCACCGCCTTTCTTCTTTCAGATTCATGGGGACGTGGTTACATTTTAAAATGCAAAATCCATCGTTGTCACTAATGAAAAGCTATTTTTTTTTATTATAGAATAATTATTTTTATTGAGATATCATGGCAGTGTTAGAGACCTGTGTAGAAGGTAAACTCTAAAATGCTCTCTGCAGTCTCTTTCAGTGAAAAAGGTGAAAAATACGGCCTGTTGTACGCCCTGTTTCCAGTTTTTAAAATGTAAACCAAGGTCCCCCTGGATGCTCCTCCTCTGGATAAGGTTTAATAGCATGTCATCTCGGGGGTACCCTTCAATAACAGTCACCAGAATGCAGGAAATTCAGAATTGAAAGCTGAGCTTTTCTAAGGTTAGGACTCCAGCCCCCCATATTACTTTTATCTCTCAATATGTTGAGCAGCGCTGCATCACACTGTAGAACTTATGTGTCTGAGGAAGCACAAAAACAGTCAAACAAACCAACTGATGTTTGAAAAAAAAAACTTTTTTATATAATTAAGTTTGTCTAAGGATAAAAATTATGCAACTTCCTTTTCCTTCCTTACCTAAGTCCTTTGTTCAACAGGACGTCCAGGACCTGGGTGCAATGGCAGTTTTCCACCATGACATAAAGTACAGCAGTAGCCCGCTCAAGATGAGGTCATTGCTTGACCTGTTAATGCAACTTCTGGGTCCACGGTCCTCTGGAGGTGAGCATACATCACCGTTAAGGTGTTCATGGCTTCACAGGCTACTTCAGAGCGATGGTTTATCACCTGAACAGCCAGAATGGATATGGTCAGTAAAGACTATAAAGTGCACACACAGATAAATACAGGTGAGATGGATGAAACACAGTGAGGATAGTGTGTGAAATACCTGCCTGGTGACAAGCAGAAAACTCTTCTCCGAGTCTGGGTTGAAGGAGGTCAAAGTGATGCTGTAGCAGAGCTTGAATTATTCTCAAAGCATTCATTTTCTTCATCCTGTAAATGACAGTGTTTACAATAATGTTCAAAATGTCTGACTGTCTTCTTGCAATGTTTGGCTTAAGACAAAACTTATGTGTATGTGATACATCTGGCAGTTCTTCCATTTCTTACCTGTCATCAGAGGAGAGCGCTTAAAAGCTGAAATCCATCTCATTTTCACAAAGTAGAGAGGATCCTGCTTCACTGTTTTATATTTAACAGTCTTATGGCTGCTGTCCTTGACTGTTTTCACGTCTATTAAACCATAAAATATGAATAAGTTACATTACATTTATTACATTTATTGTAAACTACTGCATTACTCCTTTATAAAGACATAAAGTTTATAGGATAACAACCAAAGACTTCACCTGTTTCTTGTAATGCAGGTTTATGAGGGGGCATAGACTGCCTTTCTTTTGTCTTTGGTTGAGGATCTGTTGGAGGCTTTGGAGCCACAGATGGAAGTACAGGGGCCCTCTTGGCAGGGACTGGAAACTTGGGATGAGGGATGGAGTTTAGTTTCAAGTCCTAGTGTTCTACTAGTTTCAGTCATTTTCAAGTTTAACCTGCGGTAGAAAGTGTTCCCTTTTGTTTGTTTGAGGTTCTGTGAGGGGACTTGGGTCTGAAGGAGTCATCACAGGTGCCCTCTTGCCAGAAATCAGGAGACTCAATTTAGGAATATAGTCTGTGTTTGAACAAGCCTGTTTTCCTGCATTGACCTTTGTATCATTTGCAGTCTGGAGGCTGATGTCGTTGACCTCATCTGGTAAACTACAAATAAAACATCAAAACACTGAACAAACTTTTGTGACTTAAAACTAAAAAGGGCCCACAAATAATATCTAGTTCTTAAATATTAAAGATGTGTTCAGAAGAACTTACCTGTTGTTTTGATGGGTTTAAGAGGGGGCAGGAACCGTCTTGCTGTAGCTCCCCCTTTTTTCATTTTAGGTTCTATTGAGGCTTTGAAGCCAAAGGCACCTGCGCAAGATCTTCCTCTACAGGAACTGGAGGCTGAGCTGGAGGGATGGAGTTTTCCTTCAGGCCCTCTGTTGTTTCTTTCAGTCCAGTTTTAAAAGGAGGTAGATGCCTCCTTGTTTGAGCTCCTCCTGTCTTTGTTTTACATTCTATTGAAGGTTTTGAGACCAAAGCTCTCAGCACAGGGGGAGCTGGGACTTTGGATGGAATGTTGTACTCTTTTTTTCCTCAAGATCCTCAGAGCTGAGGCAGTCTATTATCCATAAACATTCCAACTGTCTGTGGGAATGAACAGTAACATAGAGATTACTATAATTTTATTCATTTTTCTCTGAAAAGTGATCTATGACTCCAACAGACACTTTTAGAACCACTGAGGAAATGTCATCTTTAAATGACATGCTTTGAGGAGTTAATGAAAGATAATGAAGTTAAATTTTTGAGTTCAATCAGGGTTGTGAATTTGAACCAAAAAATTGCACAAATTGTTGTGACTAATTCAGTGACTCACTGCTTTCCTATTTCAGATAAGATTTATAAAATTATCCATTTCTTGACATATGACTTGTTTCTCTCCTGATGACAGAACATTTCTGACGGGAACCTGAAGTAGGGATACTCTATGTGACTGTACTGGTGTGGTCATTCTTACATAAGTGCTTCACAAACAGTGTATCATGTGCTGCAGAAAGAAACAACATTGACCTCTGTTCACTGCAGTGTGTTTTAACTAAAAGCTATAAAAAACAGGTCCACAAAGAGAGTATCTTACAGTCTTTTTATTACAACGACGCACACACAAAACATGAAATGTTTTCATGGAGCGTTTCCCTGCTTCTTCTGCCAACATTAATGTAACAGTTCACTACAACATCACCTTTCACTATAGCCTATATCCACACAGGTGTTCACATTTTAAAACTCAGTCTGTCTTTTGTTGTTGTATACTTTTTACATTTTTTACTACAGATACTAATACACCAAAGTGAAAATGGCAGTTTGTGTCTTTCACTGCATTCGTTTAAGTTGTTTATCATTTTCAGAGCAACCCTGTTTTCACCACGTGTGGAAGCTCTTTACCAGAACAGAAAGACTATCTGAGATTTAAAATGTATGAATACATTCCTGTGGAACATAAAGCTACAGTGCTCACTCTGTTGCACCAACACCACTTAACCACACATCTCTCTCTGATTTGAAAATGTATACATGGGACGCTTTGCAGATGACAGCATTGTCTAAAAGTCGTAATGTCTTAATGCACCGCTGTTACAGGCAACTGATGGTCCAGTTTGTGTTCATTCTGAGTGTAGATGTTAAGGATAAATCCTCATTTATGTAGTGAGCAGCTTTAATCCGAAAAAGGCACCAGAGCACCTGAGTTTCTGCAGATTAACGATGTGAATGTAAAAACTCTGAACACACAGAAACACCCGACTTTTGACGCACAGAATCACCTGCTCAGCTCGGAGTGTGACACGTTCACCCTCTAAAAACAACACGAGATCTGCCAGGCACATGTTTGGTTTGGCAAGATGAGTTAAAACATTTCAGACATTTCCCTTGGGGTTCTTACATACAGAATGAGAAAAAGATATGGAGATGATTGGGGAGTCTTCAACCCTGCTGCCCTTTATGATGTCTTTGTACCGCAGGGTTTAATAAAGAGGATAGAAACTACTGATCTCAAGGATAATGGTTTAACATGTACACTTCAATATAAAGAGTACAAACTGTTTAATTTTTACTTTTAAATGATGAACAGTAACTGATGGACAACTGTACCTCAAACCTGACCAGAGAAAACCATCAAACAAAAATCTTCATTTTGAGTTTGGGTCAATATTACAAAACAATAAAAAAACATGTGAAGTGCTCAATGTTATCTAAATATATCCCTTATAATAAACTGAAGCATTGGTATGTATACATATTAAGTTAATCTGTTAATGTACTTCATGTGAAATAAATAAAACCTTTAGAGGTGATTTTTTTATAATAGATCTTTGATGTCGAGAGTTTGCCAATAAATACTCTTAACAGTTAGTTAAATAAATACTAAACCAAATTATAAAACTATTTCAGCTCTAAAGCAAATAAATCAGGTTGATTTCTTTTTTTTAACACAAACCATCAGAAATTTCTAAAACTTAGAACAAAGTATGCCTTATTTACATTTCCCTTGGTAAGGCAATCAGTTTATGGTAATTTAAAATGCAAAAACTATGATAATTGAGACTGAAGGAGATGATTTTTTTAAAGCTTTTTTTCTAAACGTACTGAAGGGAGATAATTAGCATGAAGTTTAAAAATATTACGTTTAAGTGTGGTCTCAGAATACTTTTGTCAAAGTGATCCCTGCTGTTAAAATGTACAGCGCTGAAATGATTCGATGATGGTTACAGCTCTGGGTCTGAGGCAGTAGATTGTGTTACATGTTATGATGTGTGCGTGTATGTTTAGGGGCAGGGCAGGTCAGTCTATATCAAGAGGGCGAGTGTGGTGATAAAAAGACTTTAGCTAATAGACTTCAGCTTGGTCCAAGGGTTCGTGCCGCGCACCTCAATGGGGGGCTCGTTGTAAAAGATGTGGTTGCAGAGGTCTTCCAGTGGAGGTTCAGGATCTGTGGTGGCAAACTGAGCTGCATCTTCGATTTCCTTTCTCACCTCCACGTCAATTTCCTGAAGGGACAAAATGAGTCAAACAACACAAAACAAAAGCAGTTTATAAGTAATCTGCTGTGTGATATGCACATTCATCCACATCCACACAAACGTGGTGATGCAAACATTCATTTAGACATGAAATTAAGTTAATCACAGTTTTTAAACATATTTTGTTGTGTGAATAAATGAAGAGTAAAATAAGAATAAGACACTAAACACAAAAAAGGAGATATCTTTCTAGTTAACTACTTTCTGTAGCAGCTTCTACGTCTGTTGTTTTACACACTACAAACATGATCTACCTTCAGCTCCTCCACGCTGGCCATGTTGTTGCTGAGCATGCGGTCCTTGAGCAGAGAGATGGGGTCACTCTTACCACGGACCTCCTGGATCTCCTCACGTGTGCGGTAGCTGAAAGGGGAGAGATTGGTGCAGGGATGTTGTAGGGATGCACTAATGCAATCATTTTTTAGAGCTGACACCTACTTACAATTTGAAATCTTGATTACCAGAATAGTAACTGCACTGTTGAAATTTATTTGGGTTCCCTATGTATAACCAATCAACAGTATGAAATATAAATTTTACACTTTTATCAGCACTTTGAGGATTTCAGTGTTACGCAGGCCGGGCATTTATCTGCTGAAGCCAATAGCAGTGTTACTGTCAGTGTTCAGTTCATCCCTTTGCTTTGGTAGGAGCTTTGCAAAGCCACTACAGCAGGAAGAAGATTAATTTACTACTTCTACAGAAGCAAGGGGCAACAGCACAGCGAAGACATTTGCAGGTCAGATTATTAATGTTAGAGTTGCAGAAAATGTAAACATACATTCATTAGACACTGCGATAGATTACCTGATGCCAGGGTCACTCATACTGTGTCCATGATAACGGTAGGTCTGAAGCTCCATGAGGATGGGACCCTGATGACAAATAGACCAGTGTACTTAAGCTGAGGATATAAGCACCACATTTCAAGCACAAAAATTAATTCTGATGTTTTTAAATCACCTTTCCAGATCGGCAGTGATCAGCTGCAAACCTTGTTGCTTCCCGGACGCACAGAACATCCATTCCATCCACCTGAATGCAAAAAGGAAACACTCAATATCTGGGAATACTTATCAGCATATATGAATGAAATCTCGCCCTTCAGTCTGAGAACATGTGTAAAGCAGTACCCTGAGACCGGGGATGAAGTCTCCTCTCTTGTAGTAGTCCGTGCTGGCTGCAGCTCTCTCCACTGATGTGCCCATGCCGTACCTGTTGTTCTCACAGACGAAAATGGCGGGCAGCTTCCACAGTGCTGCCATGTTATAGGTTTCAAAAATCTGACCCTGTAAAAGGACACAAAGGGTTTTCTTGTTGTGACTCTAAGTTACAACAATTAATGATACTAAGTCTGTTTACATTGATTGGTCGGGCTCTTGTACCTTTTCCTACTTTATGGTAAAAACAGTAAGTGGAATTTTAAAGTTAGCAGCTGAGCTCAGTGAGAAGCACTGTCAGGATTTCTGTCTTACCTGATTGGCAGCTCCGTCACCATAGAGGGCGACACAAACCTCATTGTTGCCCATATATTTGCAGGCCAGAGCAACGCCAGCACCGAGAGGAACCTGGGGGAAAGATGAGGTTATCAGAATTATTAACATCAACTTTTAAACATAAACAAAGAAAACTCTCAGGCGCTTAATCCTTCTCTTCAGTTCTCAATGCTGTGAATTTGTTGTTTATTTACTGTTTGAAGTCTTAATTAAAGCTGACCTTTTTAAAATGATAACAATACACTTCCCATTTAAATGCATTTGGGTCTTTCTGTAAATTGTGATTTTTAGGTATTGCTTTTTTAAAATTTATATTTTTGGGCTTTGACACATTTATTTGGAGAGGACAGCAAAATAGAAAGAGTAAAAACTGAGAGAAAGAGATTTGAAATGGTATGCGGGAAAGAGGCCTTGGGCTAGAAGTGCTGCTCTATAGGGGCTCGACCAAACCAGTAGGACAAGCCCACAACCTTGACTTTTAATTATTTTGACCCAAAGAGTAATACTGAGTAAGACAGTATTTAAGATTAAACATTACTTTAGAGTCCTTTTTTAGTATGTTAAAGACTAGCATAAGGTTTGGTTCATAAGTCTGCCTATAAAACAGCAATCAAACACACTTGACTTTGAGGATCAGAGTATCTTGAAGCTCTGAATGTTTTCTAGCATCTTCCTTTGTTCTATATTTGCACAATAACAGAAGCATGTAACCTGTGTTTAGCCCTTATAAGACTTATCTCAGTTGCCTCTGACTGATGGCATATTGGTAGGAAATACTTATTTTCCCCAATAATATGATCCCTCCTTTTTCAAACAGCAGAACAAATCATCTGAGCTTGCAGGTCAGATATTATGGGACACAATGAAACCCGAGGCACAAGATTAAGCGATACATTTTGGTTTTCTAGTTTCCTAAACGGCTGAGGTGATTTACCTGAGCTCCAACAATCCCATTTCCTCCATAGAAGTTTTTACAGTACATGTGCATAGAGCCTCCTTTGCCCTTTGCGATACCTCCTCTTCTGCCTGGAAATGACAAATAAAAACACATCAAAGCTCTTAAAACTTAAAATGATCAGAAAACGTTAAAAACGGCGCAAGTTGTTGCAGTCTCACCAGTGAGCTCAGCCATGATCTCCTTCACAGTCCCTCCTCTGGTGTAGGTGTAGCCGTGGGCACGGTAAGCAGTGATCAGGTGGTCTGACAAATTAATAGCTGCTTCGATACCCACTGCACAGGCCTCCTACAGGGACAGAATAAGAGGACACGACTCAAAACTGAACACAAGTTTTCCCCTTGTTAATATTTTGAATAATTCTAAACACCAAACAGCAGTCTTTTAGTATAATATATAATTTGATTATAATAAAGGGCAGACTTTGTTTTTCACTATTGTTCCCAGAGAACCTAAATCTGTAATACCACGGTAAAAGGCTTATTACACTCTACCTGTCCATCATATAAGTGACAGAATCCTCTGATGATCTTCTGCTTGTAAAGCTGGTCAGCCTTCAGCTCCATACGCCTCATGGTCTGCATGGTGCGGTAATACTGCAGACCCTCCTCACGAGTCATAACCACCTGAGTGGCTGGGGCCTCATCCAGCTTGTGGATGTCACATTTCTGGAAGAGAAAAGATTCACACAGTTACTCTGATGTTTGATTATTTTAACAGAAAACTTAAGGTTTAACATGAAGCTTACTTTTATTTCAAATGATGCCTGGGCTGTGAAGTCAGCATATGTCCGTGCTGACATGACCACTGCAGCTCCCTGATGTGACAGACAAAGAGAAATAGACACGAATATTAAAAAATTACTAGAAAAATGTCCCTTCTGCAGTATGGATGAACAACTTTGTCCATGTAGTGGTTTTGCCAGTAGCCTATTGTGTGGCACAGGTACTGAGACCCAAAAACATTTTACTGTTCAGTAATGTTTTTTAAACCCCTGAGAAATATGAAAACTGCTTTATAAACAAAGATGTAAATAACATTTTAGTCTTAAGAGAAGCCTTTCTGTCTGTAAAATCAGTGCTGTAAAGAACGATTATGCTCATTAGACAAATTGTAGCTGCCTTCAATTGCAAGTTGTAGATGACTCATAAAAGTGTATGCTAACATACTTCATCATGACTACTTATTACTGAAGTCGACATCCATATGAAGGATCACCAGGCTGAGAATACAAAGTGCTTTGTGCTTTTAAACATACGCAAAAAAACTGACAATGTGGATGGGATGATATCTCACTCAGCTCAGCAGAAATGTCCAGGAAAGGCAGCCCAGATTTTCACCAAGTTACTTAAACCCACCGTAAGAACACACCCACAACTAGAGCCAAAGAACTAAATTACGTACAGTTTCATAACATGATCAAGTAACATTAACATGACTCAGTCTTAGCCACCTTAAACATCAATGTTGTGAAAAAAGAGCTCAGTTATTTCTTGCAGACTTTAGCAGTGTTAGCCCAAAGCTATCATTCGGCCTCACAAGGTCAGAACAGCCGTTTTGTTTTGGTTAAAGCAGGAGGTTTCAGAGAGTCATTGCACAACACCGTGTGGCTCCTTCACTCTGTAGTTTCCATTATGTGTACTCACATTCTTCTGAACGCCAGCTCTCAACACAGTACTAATACTGGACAGCATCTTTCCAGAGCAAGCTAACTACAGACCCAGCACTGCACGGTTCCGTCCTTCTGTCAGGCTCTGTCCTTACGGCTACGCTCTCACTTCTTCTTCTGTGGTGTGAAACACGGCAGACAACACGCTGCTGCCATCACGTGGACACTGGTGAGTTGGTGCCACAACTCACAATTTGACAAACTGTGAGACAAAGATTCACTATATTCTCAATAGACAAGATACATGAAGCCGTGTTGAGCCTGTAGTTTAACACTTGGAATTAAGATTTTAGCAGTAATGTGAAAATTAACCATTCCATTGATTTGGTCTTGTGATAATTATGTACCCAGTCCAGGAAAACAAACACATCATGTTGTGCACTCTCTACTGTCCCACTCCTAACAAAGGCCAGCTAACAAGGTTTAATAGAGTTAGACTTTTCACCTGTTAAAAAGTTGTTTAATTTATCTCGGATGAGAGCAATAGCGAACATAACAAACAACAACAACAACAACAACAACAACAACAACAACAACAACAAAACTTTACTTCAGAAATGTACCTTTCATCAAACAATTAAATCAAACAAATGACAGGTGCCTTTGTCAAAGGAATTTAAATAAAATAAGTATCTTAACAATAATAATGTAGATTATATAAACATAATATTATAAATATTAATAGAAACGTATTTATCACTTGGGTAATAATGCTATGAAGTTAACAATATCTCAAACAAAAAGGCTTCTCTTGCCTGTTTTTTAATATACACTGTTTAAACATTAGCACAAATTCTTAAGGGTACATGGAGTTTGTTTGGAGCAGCAGACAGCAGAGGTGAGAGAGAGAGAGAGAGGGGGGGGGGGGGGGCTTTGACAAGTGCTGCTTGAAAAGGAGTGGTGTCAGCAGCTCTTCCAATCCTGCTGCAGCAATCACCCCCCAGAGGAGCCAATCAGCTCTCTTCACCTGCAGCACACAGACACAAACAGACAAAGCAAGAGAGAGAGAGAGAGAGAGAGAGAGAGAGAGAGAGAGTTGCTGCTAAATTTCAAAGGAATAGTGAACAAGTATGTTTGTGGTGGTCGGTAGGGCCTTGCAGAGGTGTGTGTGTTTTAAAATATTGTTCTTTTTACTGTCACTTTTATTGAGCCCAAGAGAAATGCTCTATCGTCACATAGCACATAGGTAATTAGATATGATTTGAAATTAACATTTTGCTTGACCAGGTTTATGTACCTGCCAAAATAAATCAGGAAATAATTAAATACCAACCTTTGGGAGGTCTAACTCCATGTTTTGCAACTACTTTTGAGTACAAACTGTGACAAATCTTCGGTAACCATAAACTCAGATGGTCATTCATAATTTTGCAAAGTGTGAAACTGCTGTGAGCAACTGAACCCATGTAAGAGATGATCCATTATAATGAACAGCTTTTGAAATTACTGACAGCCCAAACAGAAACATTTCTATACTCAGCCTATTAAACAACTGAAACATGTATTTAACTCAAAGTCATGGGTAATTTGGAGCACAGGTGGCCTACTGGTTTAGGTCTCACTCAAGGGGCAACATCTGGTAGAGAAAAATGAAGCCTATGTTGAAGTGCTAAAAGTTGCTGTTTACCAAGAATCCACTGGAGGCTGGCTTCAGAAAGACTGGAATTCAAGTACACACCAAGCCAAAAAAAAAAAAAGTGCAAAAAAGCCCTTAAGCGGGCAGCCCACTCTAACTGTTTCCTACTCTATCTACTGCCCTGTCGTCTCTCATCAAAGGCATAAAAAGGACCCCCCCCCCCCCGAAAAAAGAAAAAAAAAAAGTAATGGGTAATTAACTACAAATAATGTAATAATAATGCAAAGCTAGATTTTGAGTTTCTCCAGGGCGGCCAAAAGTTTTGAAGGGACAACAAAATGGATTCAAAAGTGAAACCTAGTGGCAAGTAGCTGCAGGGGCGTATCCAGGTTATATGGAGGTGGTGGGGGGGTCAATAAATTATGGGGGCGCCACAGAAAAACAACAAAAATGAAGGCAAGCACCTTCTTCTACATGTAGATCAATAAGTCAGTTTTTATATCCCACAGCTGTTCATGTGAAAAAAGTGATGATTGGTAACCAACATGCTAACTAATCAGCTATTTTGACGGACGTGCCCTTATTCATAGTTCAAATACCCATGGCTGCACTGTTGCAGGACATTCTTGACCAGCAGTGGGGTTTGTGTCAGGTGTGTTGGATGACACCCCTGATGTCAAATCACTCAGATATAAAGGATTTTGAGTAAACATGCCTTACTGAAATAACATTAGGCCTGACTTTTTCTATGTTGTTTGTGTAAGTAATCTTTTTAATCCTTACCTCACCTTGAGTCAAGTTATCTCCCTAAATGAATATATGATATGACCTGATACAAACCTGGAGAAAGAGGTAATGTTGACAGTAAACAAAATATACTTGAGGCACCGTGTTTAGTCTTTGTATGCACTTTAGTTGATGCACACTTAAAGACAATGTGATGTGCACTTAGAGTCTGAAAAAGCAGGACAATGGGCCTACAGATCATTTCCCCCCAAGGGCCTTGAAGTCTCCATTAGCTATTTCAAGTTTTTACCATAGTAGGACAATATATTTTGACAGACAGTCAATATAAAAAAAAACCAAAACGTAAAATGCTGTCTTAATACTAAAGTTTTGCAAACGCTGAGAGAGAGAGAGAAAGAGAGAGAGAGAGAGTGAGAGAGAGAGAGAGCGAGAGCGAGAGCGAGAGCGTGTCACATAGCTAGTGTATTTTTCTATATAATATTGTGTGGGGGAAAAAATACATTTATTTCGAGACATAAAGTGACATTCAAGATGAATAGGGTCCACTCCATCAACACTTAATATGATGACTTTCTGGCTTGTGAGCGTGTAACAGTGGCTAAAACCCAGCATTGATGCTAGCTGAATCTGTTTTAGACGTGCTGTGTTCACAGAGGGGCAAAACTCCATCTGCTGGTTGTTGATAGCTTACGCAGCGACGCACAGTGTGGTCGCTCGATAGTAAACTCAATTGTGTGTGCGCATTATCATCGTCTGTGCTCCAGTCACAGCATCCCTCTCGCTTTCTTCCTCTCTCTCTCTTTCTGTCCTCCATCCAATGATCTCTCTCTTCCCATGCACACCACCTCCAGCCTTCATCACGACCTTCATGCTGTCTGTTTGAATGGTGTCTGATTGGTTTTGTGCTGTGGTTGCTCTTCCTGCTGCTGTGGAGGAAAACGGATACCTGTGCTGCATTGACATCATCGCAAAGTGGACAGGG
This sequence comes from Labroides dimidiatus, assembly GCA_030710495.1. NCBI lineage: Eukaryota > Metazoa > Chordata > Actinopteri > Labriformes > Labridae > Labroides > Labroides dimidiatus. The sequence goes on from CM061159.1 coordinate 16,604,605, forward strand.
TGAACGCACGTCTGTACCTTTGGGTTAATGCAGTCTGTGACGACTAACATGGCGAAAACAATCACAACATCCAACGCAATTACGGGTGAGCTTTGTGTAACCTTTGCTATGCTGGTATGGTCCTGCTAACTGTTCTTATAACGCCTCGCTTTAAGGCAAGCATATTAATGACGCAATTGGCATTTCCACGGTGCATGATGCTGCACTGTTTTGTTTATCACGGTGCCGGTTCACTTGATGAGAGTCTGCAGTGGAATAGTCAAGTAAAGAAGGGGGAATTAATTCATCGAAATGAAAGGCCTAATTATTGAGTATTGTGAATTTTGGAGAGCAAAAAACAGTGGTACCTTTTTGTGTTCTTGCCATTTCCCGTTCACGTTTACGTTATTCTATTCAAACCACATTTAGGCGATGTTGCTGTGTGTGTAGTCTACCCCACCCCCTTGTGATGATGCATCTCAGTCAGATAAGATGGTTCATAGGGGTGGAGAAATTAATGCTAGTGGCACAGCAAAGTCACTGCGATTTTTAATAGCATCAAACACATGGTGTAATGACTCGGTCTGAAGAGTGGGTCATTGTCTCTAGAGGGTTGTATTTATAGGCTGCCCTCCACGCCCTGGCAGAGGAGAGAACTCTCTATGGGTCAATAATCATGTTTGATTCAGTTGAGTCACTGGTCTGATCCAGACAGGAAAAGACTGGCTCTGTTGTCACACTAGTTTATTTGATTATGTGGGGTTAATGAGGACATCATTAAAGTTGTTGATTGCTTTAAATATGTTTTTTTCTCCAGCTGGAATTTAAGTAAAGTTACAGGTTGAGAAAAACATTTAGACTGTTGTAGATTATGAAGTAACAGAGTATCAGCATTTTCCTCTCAAAGCCACAAGAGCTAGAGTACACACATTGTAGTTCATTAGAATACCATTGTGGACGGTGAAAAATCAATAACGTGTCATGATGAAACGTGATGAATGTCTTAAGTTAAGCATGGTGAATGTGTATAATTAACAACATCAGCTTTACTCATCTAATCCACTCAGAAGTCTGCTCTGTCTGACAGGTTTTAGTGCTACAAAATAAAAACCTTTACTAAAAAGAAAGTAACTCAGATGATCAGATTAGGAAACTGTGTGAGCATTTTGGACTCAGAAGCCCATTTGATCAAGAAAATATATAAGATGTATTTTTTTTTACTACTGTAGTCTCAAGTCATGTTGGACATTTGTTTATATGCTTTATAACAATACATGCACTCAAAATGCTGTTAAGAGTTTTGGAAAATATACCTATTGCCCTGCCACATTAAAGAAATGTTAGAGAGGAAACTTATTTGAGTTCCTGAATGATAAGTTGAGCTGATCTGAGCTTTTAAGATGAATCTAAAGACACACACGTTCAGTCAAACACAAAATTCTTCGTTCAAAGAAGGAAAAAAAAATCTTGGGGCCGTATAGTGTTAAAGTGAGAAGATCAGCTTCTGTGTGTAGATGATCACTTTGTGTATGTTTTGATGGGTATTACAGGTGAAAAGATGGCACCACCATCCATTCCACTACTTCCCGAAAAGAAATCTCCAACAAATGGTCACAGCTCTCCTGCTCGGAGACTCAGTGAGTAATCCTCTTCAGTTTCTTGCAGGAAATGCACACTTTCATATTGATCGCTGAAAGTCACTTATACCACAGTGATGTCAGTTATTGCACTTTTACTAGAGACACATGATATGATGAATCTAAAAACTCTGAAGATCTCAGGTGTCATCGAGTGCAGGGAGTGGTGACAGTAAAAATGAGTAAAAGAGACACTCAGCATGTGTTGAGTGACTCTTCTCAGTCAAGGACAGTTTCCTCCCTTCTCCTGCATATCGCTGCAGTTTGCCCTTGGCATGGGGCTACTGTACTGTACTACGAATTTTGCAACACGATGCATTAAATACAGAGCTGCAGAAATGTTCCCCTCTGCTGGTGATACAGAGCACTGCAGGTCAGTGCTGTGGTGCTGATGTCATGCCTCTTTATGTCTCTCTCTGATGATCTCAGCTCCGTCCCATACGGAGAAGAAGCCCCATATCAATGGACACGCATCCCCTTCACACATCAACAACAACCATGCAGGTAAACAAAGTAAGTCTCCCTGTGTTGCCTCTATGACACAGCTTTCTGTCTCTCCTTTTACTTTGCTGCATTTCCAGTTCCCTTTTCCTTTAGCAGATTTGTTTATCTTCCAGTTGTGGAGGGTTATATGAAGACTGACGACAGGATGCGATTAGCCAAAGAGAGACGTGAGGAGAGGGAGAGAAGCCTGGGTAAGTTGTGTCCTGTTTTTTGGGGGAGTAAATAAAAAGGCTTCCTGCTGTGTTGTTTTCCAGTTCAAAGTTTTCTGTCATGGCTTTTGTCTCCCGACAGTTTAATTGGTTATGGAAGAGCTTTATCCAGCCAGTAGACGATTTACTTTGAGTTCACTGGGTTTTTGATGTGATGAGCTCAGTCGCTTCAGGGAAAGTGACAGCAACGTAGAATAATCCACAGAAGTAGGTCTCCTACTCACAGTAAATCGTGTAGCTCCTGCAGTTACTCCATGATGGCAGGAATTTCTATCTTTGTGGTAGTTTTGGGTCTGGATTGAGAGACAAAATCTTAATCAGTGCAACACACAAGTTCACTGTATCACATAAGTTACAGGAAGTGACAACTGTGACCAATTTTAGTACTTGATCACAGTTTTGTCACAAAATATTCAAGTACTTTGGACTTTTTCCCCGTGGTATATATACTGAACTTTACGTGACCTGCTAAAACCAAAAAATCCAATTTAAGTTTTTGCCATTCAACCTGGAGCAGGATTATTTTTTCTTTTTCAGCGGCTAGGGAGCAGCTGATCAGAGAGAAGGAGCGCAGAGCTCGGCTGCAGTATGAGCGTACAGTGGAGGAGCGCTGGAGGCGTCTGGAGGAGCAGAGGCAGAAAGAGGAGCAACGTAGAGCTGCAGTGGAGGAGAAGAGGAGGCAGCAGCTTGAAGAGGAGAGGGTCAGCTGATTCAACATAATATGCCTCAGAAATGTCTCCTTGCTGTTTGTCTATGTGCAAATTGTCCATGTTTCTTAGTCCAGACAATAAGTTGAAGTTCAAATGACCAACAAACAGCTGTGAGGCCACAGTGATCAAATAGAGGTTCCCTCTGCTGTGTTGAGTTCAGGAGCGGTTGGAGGCCCTAATGAAACGCTCTCTGGAGCGAAGCCTTCAGCTAGAGCAGAGGACCAGACGCTGGAGCAGAGGCTGCCACACAGGAGCAGGTCAGAACAAAGTCTTTGGCTCTAAACAGAGATTGTGTTGGATTAAAGAAGCATGATTTGTTCAAACAATGTAATGGGAATGAGAAGGAAGAAGGGAAATCAGGGCTTTTTTTGCACTTTGCTTTAATTCATTCAGGACTTAAGACACTTGAATGAACGCTGAAGGTTGTGTGTGTGTATGAAAGAGTTTCAGTGAGTGGGTTTGTGTGTGTTAAAGAAGGCCTTTCTCTCTCAGCCTGGCTGCTGAAGTATGCATGAGCAGACATTTGTTCCTGGTTTCCCATAGAGACAGGATGGAGTTACAAACCTGCACTGATGTCTCTGCAGCACCAAACTTCACTTTTTGAGTCTTTCTTAAAAACTGACTCAATGACTGAAATACAGGCTTTACTGTGAGACTGAAATAAAGAGTGCTGGATTACATCCCTGCTGGTATGCTAACTCCCATCCAGGTCTCCACGGCTGGATTAGGAACTTCTCAGATAAACTGTTCATAACGCTTTGTCTGCTCTGCTCTGCTCCGCCCGCTGCCTATAGGTGACAGTGAGAATGCCCCACTCCCTTTCTCTGCTGCCTCTGCCTTTTCCCATGGCATTGCCTCCCCCCTTCCTGCTGTCAGCGAATCTGGTAAAGTTAAGCCCCCCTTTGCCCTTCCAAATGTATCTCCCCTCCTCTTCATCCAACAGTTCCATGTCTGTGTGTGTTTGCCTTTGGACAGGCTATTTCAAATTAAACCAAAGGCAAATATGTTCGTCCTGTGATGCATGTTCTTTAAGCTCTTTTCTGTTTTATTCTGCAAGTGAGATACTCTTATTCTTCAAAGTAATCTCTATGTAAGCAAGGCTTTGTGTGTCTGCTGTGTTTGTGCTCTGCTGCTTTTAACTTTGACAGTATGGAAGGAATTTAGTTTTCAGGGATGCAAATCAGTAAGCATATTCATAGTACATGAGCTTTTTCTTACTCACAAACAAGTAAATAACGAAAACAGGTTAAATTATGACTGACAGCTAGTCTAACTACAACTTGTGTCCCTGGGACTGATGGCACATTTCTTGATGTTTACATGAAGCTAGCAGTTGGCGACTAACTGTTTCTGTTTGCTATAGCATCAGTAGTCCATTTAGCAGCTTCAAAAGTGAGCGTAGATCAAAAGCAAGATAAAACAAGCCCATCTATATATGACTGCAGTGTTAAAACTCTAATTTCTTGATTTATTACCCAGATTAGCTCAAATTTACTCATTTCTGGTAAATCTCAGTTGTTAATAGTAAGTTATACAGAGACTTCACTCTCTCTTGCTTTAGCATAACCCCACCCCCCCAATAAATAAATAAATAAACAGGTCTTGAGTTTGTCAGACTTGAAACATCATAATAACATTTTTAAAAAGTCAAATGATAAACTTTATCAGGCCTGCCCGTAAGAGTAAAGAAAACAATTCTTATAACAATTATTTTTGAATGGAGGGAAAACTTGTTTTTTTGTCATGAATATCAGGAAGTCAGGAAATATAAATTTGTTTTTTGCCAAACTGATTTGTTCCTCATGTTGGAAATTTTCATTCACAACTTTGGGGCGATTTCCACTTATGATAAATAAAACAATGCAGAGGTGCTAACACCTGCAGTCCCTCAAGTGACTGCTTAAGGTTGGTCCAGAAAGTACTGGAGACCACATAACAGTTATCTTGAGCTCTAAATACAGGAAATGTTTATCAAAATATATGCAGGACCAAGCAATAAACCCTGTGAAAAAGAGAACCAATTATACAGTAAAGCCAGGCTGGAAATAATTTGTCTCTGAAGAGTAACAATTAATAAAACAGTCAAAATAGGCAGAGCTCAGACTGGCTGGAGGCTGAGACAAAGAAGACAGTGAAAAATTTAGGACAGAGAGAAAAAGACAAAATGAGAGGAGAGGAACACAGAGTACTCTGCTCTGGCCTGGCACGAAAGCCCCTCTTATTGCTGCAACTCTGCAGTATGACTGCAAGAGGACACCATGCAGGGAAGAAAAGACAATAAGTATTAGCTGTTACATAAGCTAAACCCCGTCTGCAGAAGCACTAATTCATTGGCTTTATCTCAGTATTCATGTTACTTGTGTAGGCGACCTCCTGTAAGTATAATGTTCTTTCAAACTTCCCTTGAGATCAACCATGGGATTACTTTCTCCTGATTAGTGATCTGGCAGTGATTACAGACCAGCTAAAGGACATTGGATAAGGTTTTCTAGAAGTTGTAAATCATCAGTGGGGTATTGCTTTCACACTCTCTCTACACATCTTTCCTTCCTTGTTTTTGATGAGGGTTTGGGTTGCAAATGAAAGCAGCTAAGTGGTGACGGACGGTTTTGGAGATTAATGGCCATTGACCTAGAATAGACAAATGTGCACAAAAATAGAAACAGATACCCAGTGAGAGAGAGATGTGCTCTTTGGAGATTACTCTTTACAGATGGTGACAGATGGAAGAGAAGTATGGAGGGACAGCCAGAAGATTGCTTCCAGTGTTGAACGATGAATTCAATGTTTAGGGAATTGCTTTTGTGACTGTGACTCTGAGTCTGTGGATGTTTGTGTTATCATTTGCTGTTTTTGATTTAGGTGTGCAGAGGAGAGGAGTTGTGAATAGGGTTGGATATATTTTGCAGCTGCAATTCTGGCCTTTGTGTGTCTGCATCACACTGAATAGATTACAGACTCAGGATTGATGCCTAAGAAAAACTAGCAGGGCATTAACACACCCTGTAATGACTCAATACTGGCAGGAGAAAGACAAAGATGAGCTCCGAATCCTTCAGTCTGGTCTAATACCAGGAAATCATTCAGCTCTTTAAGCTGAATCAGAACCAAAAATCAATACCTGGATGGTTAGATGTGGCCTTAAACACAACACACCCTCACACTAAATTGTCTTTCCTAGCATCCTGTCTGCCAACAGACTTTGGCAGCAAAAGCAAGTCTGTAAGCCTCAGTTGGTTGCAGCCCACACTCTCTTGTCACCCCCCGTCCTGGCTTCTGTATTAATATCCCTCTGTCACTTGCTATCTGCCATCATCTGAGTTGATAAGTATTGTGTTTGTCATCATGCAGCGCCCTGCAGCCCTCACAGGTCACCTTTCTGTAGCTCGCTGAATCCTGCAGATCACAACAGAGCAGGACTTCAGGGAGGCTCTCAGTCCACTCCCAATACCCCAAAGGTAACATCCAGCTCAGGCTGGATACACGGGTAACTGTACTTGACAGACTTTGATAAACATCAACAACAGTCAGAAAACACAGACTGCAAGATCTTCTGTTTATGTTTTTCTCTTCTAACAGAAAGAGCGGCTCCGCAGAGAGAGAAGAACTGCATCTCCAGGATATGGATCCCCTGTGAGAAGATCTGAATCTCCTGCTAGTGTCACCAAGTACTTGGGCTCCCCCACTACCTCCAGGTAAGATTATAAGCTGTAAATTTGGCAGGCAAACATATCTATAAATGTGCACCAGTATATATGTTGCAGAGTAACATTTCTAAATGTCTTTCCTGCTGTTAGTCCTTTGTAATGATGCAAATAATCTGTGTCTGTATCCAGGCTGGCATCTAGAATGCGTGCTCAGTCTCCCAGCAATGCACATCAGTACCATTACTCTCCAACAAGACAGCGTGCAACTGACGACAGAAAAGCAGATGACAAAAAGATGGAAAAACACAATGAACCATCCAAATCTGAGTCTTCTGTGAAGAAAAACACCTCCATTAATGGAACGAGTCCATCTCCTCAAGGTGAGAAGAATCTGACCAGTGCTGATGTCAGATCATCAAAAGCCGAAACCCCTGAAAAGCGACTAAAAGCAGACGCACATGAGAAAAGTAGATCTCCAGACAGAAAGGACAACATGTTTACCAAAGTGGATCCAACAGAAAAGAAGACACAAAGCAGTACTCAGGATGGAGACAAGAAAAAAGGTTGACTGTATGCAGATGATACCTGAGTATTTGTGTCATGAGCTTAAATTAAGTTTTTGTTTGCTTGGATGATCTCAGTTTAGTTTTTCTTTGTGTGACAGATTCAACAATGTACACAACCACAGGGAAGATGGCAGCAGGCACAACAAATGCAGAGGAGGCAACCAGGCTGCTGGCAGAGCGCAGGCGTCAGGCTCGTGCTCAGAAAGAACTGGAGGACAAAAAACGTGAACAAGAAGAAGAGGAAAGGTGAGGTCATTCTGCAAACTTTGAATAGTCTGTGGGAGTTCAAGCCTTAAAATGTGTTTGATTCATTTGTGAATCTGCAAAACAGACTCAGGGAAGAGAAGCGGAGAAAACAAATCACTCAGGAACAGCACATGCAGGAGGCAAAGGCTCAACAAGTCAAGGGAAAAGAGAAAACGGAGGAAAGTCCTCAAGGAGTTAAAGAAAAAGAAGAGAATCATAAAAAGGAGGAGCAGGAGGTGAACATACAGACCCAAAATGACAAAGAGGTAGGGGATTGTCAAACAATATCAGGCAATAACAATTCACTGAAAAAAACATGTATTTTGTTTGATTTTTTTTATTTCTAGTTTATTTTTGTCACTTTTTGAAAAGTATTTTGTGTTGCAGTCTCTGGTCACTGATAATTGTTTGTTCTGTTGATCTCAACAGAAAGAGAAATCAAAAGTTCAGGCTCATGAGGAGGCAGAGCGTCAACGGCAAGACAGAGAACTGCAAACACAACAAGAAGAGGAAGAGAGGCAACTGAGAAAAAAGGTTACTTTAATTAAACAAAAAACCTACAAAGGGCAGCCTGAGCACTCTTTGCACGAGGAACACATTTTGCACTTTTGTCACGTCCACGTTATGATTGAATATTGCTCTTTGTTTTGCAGAGAATTGAGGAGATAATGAAGCGAACTAGGAAGGCTGAAGCTGACTTGAAGGTACTGTAAGAGACACCTTTGTTCTCATACAGTAACCCTGCTGCCTTTCAACATCCGCTGATTGTTTGTTTAGGACTTTTTTGTTAAACTTTATTTCATTAAAAGTCTGGTTTTATGATCTTATGTTTATTAAATTCTGTTGTTGGTCACACTTTGGTTTTGTGTCCTGATTACCTAAAACACTGACTCAGTCATCTGTGTTCTGCATTGAATCGGAAGGAGGAGCAGGTGGAGACTAAGCCACCAGGTTAGTATTTTATCAAGTCGCCCTGCAAGTACTTGAGTTTGCCTGTCGTACCTGCTCACTCCTCTCTGTCTCTCAATGCCTGGCAGCTGTAAACAGGGCATGTATGATATCTAGTGTGATTTTTTATTTGCTTCTTTTGAGCATGTGCGATTTGATTTTTTAAATTTGTCTTACTTGCTTAATAACTCAAGTCAGACTGAATTTTCTCTGCATTTTTTTTTTTTGTTTAGCATCTGATGCCTTGGCTTGAATGAAAAGCTGTGATCCTTGTTCACACCATCTTGAAGTGTCCAAGATTTTTCCTCTTCTTTTTGCTTGTGCTTGAAGCCATAAATTAAGAACCATCTAGGTTGGGTCATGTAGTATTATCTGGAATGTAGAGCAGCAGCCAAGGACTTTTCTCCTGCTGATTGAGCAGCTTTTACTGTGGAGCATTACCATGGGAGCTGACTGTAAAATTAGCTCCTCTTGAAAATGTCCTTGAAAGATTCATTCAGGGACTGCTCTGCCCCGCTGTGAGCTAGCACTTTATCTGGACTGTTCAGTGTTTATTCTCAGCTTGTTTGGGTGTGAAGTCCACTGTGGTCTTTTCTCATTCCCCACAGGTGAAGTAAAAACCGTTGAAAGTAATGTCCAGGTACATGAGCAAGCAATCAAGAAGGTTGAGTTTCAGGTAAAAGAGCCAGTCATAGTCCAGGCCAGCACAAAGGAATGTCCTCTGGTGAAGAAAGAAGCAGCAGCAGCAGCACAGACAGACAACCAGAAGACTTTGACCGTTAAAACCAACACTCAAGTGACACCAACACAAAATGTCCCGGATAAGAAACATGACACGAAACAGGCCCATGAAGTCAAACAGCTCAACACAGAGAGCAAAGTCTGTGTCATCAAGCAGCAAGGAAGAGAGGCGCAAATGAATGTAAACATGCAGAACACGGTTAATGTCAAAGCCACAGACCAAATAAAAACAGAGCAAACCAAGCCATCAGCTGTCAACCAAAAGGAGAGTGGTGTGATGAATGGAGCGGTGAAGGGGGAAGGAAGTGCCTTGATGAGAAGCCATGTAACAGCTGTGGTAAACAAACAACAAACCCTTCGTGTTGGGACAGCTGTGGGAACTGCTAAAGGAGGGTCCGAGGTGGAGGTTAGACCCTCTGTGACACCTCTGCAGAAGGGATCCCTTTCCCCACCTGTCATCAAATTGGAGCCACTGAATGTGAAGAGAACGGGGTCTTGTGATGAGGTGCAGTCCATGGAGGTCAGGTGAGTCAGACTGTGACTCAGTTTATTGGTTCTGTGTAAAATAACCACACTGCTAGAGATTAGCATTTTTCTAAACAGCACATTTTCCTGTGAGGACAAGCTCTGGATGGGTTGCTTAAATAGTAATAATTTCTTATAAAGCCAAATAGAAGATTATAAAACACTATCACATCTGTCATCACATTTAGTATGAAGCGTTTAAATGCAAACAACACCAGTGGATAGTTTAATAAAACCTCTATCTTACATGGATATTTTGCTTGCAAGCTATGTGATGCTAACTTTGGCTGGGAGCCCATCTTATTGTCAGAAGGCCCATTAGTCTTAAGGCCTGTTAGTCAGGAAATTTGTTTAGGTTTAATTGATATTCTTCATCCTCATTTGGACCAGTATTCTACATAAGCATGGTGGGCATTGCCCAGGGCCTGCCCACCCCCACGTTTTAAGGGGGCCCCACAGATGGACAAAAAAAGTTTTAATTTTTTTTTTTTAATTCTTTTTATACTAGAAAAAAAATGCAGAATAATGGCAATGAAAAGTGATAGCTTCAACTTTATTTAAAATATGAATCATACATCAAAATTATAATGAGAATGAAGAATATCAACTAAATCCAAAATAATTATTTTGGACCCTGTGAGAATAGGTCGGGCTTGCTTTCCTGTGGCATTGTTGATGCGAAGCTGTGCCAAAAGAAATGTTAACATGTATGTGGATGGGATCTGAAAGGTTGATTTCATTTCAAAGAGCCTGTCCCAACACAGTCTTAAACCACTGTTAGCTATATTTAACTTCCAAGACAGTTCGGTTATTTGGTACCACCACTCAAGGGTTATGGATAAATACCAAGCAAAGGGCGATTTTAAGCTAGTGTAACGTTCAGTGCTTAAACATTTGTAAAGAGGAAGAAAGAAGAAAAAAAAGGGCTGCCCTAAAGTACGGCTCAATATTTCAGGTTTTGATATCCGTTATCTTTTCTGTCACTGATGAATTGAGAGGCAAAGAAAAGATAACCCTCATGACATCTTCTTTCTATACCTTAAGCAAAACATAATAACAGCTTTTCATTAGCATTCAACCTGTAGCTAATTATTAGCATTCAGTCACTTCCTGGCTGTTATTTCTGTCTGTGAGTAGGTCTTTGAATAATACTACATTTTTTTAAAAGTGATACCAGGGAAAACAGCAGTACCCTCTCTAATTTCACTTTTGTATCATGACTGCTTTTTGACTAATAAGAGCAATTTTCTGACAGCAAATTTATAGCATGATGTTAAAATATCGCCTGAAGTGTGTCATTATTAAAAATCTTATCAGAAGACAATTTGTTTAAGAAGCAGTGATATTTTAACAAAAGTCAGATTTCCCTAAGTTACTTGCAATTTTGAACACAGCACTGATGTCACACCCTGAGTGTGATGTCAGTGAGCCCTTTGTGAGCCATGTGTCCAAAGTGAGTATCTTTCTTGTCCTTGTTTTTCAGCCCAGCGTCTAAAGAAGAGCTGATCTCAATCCCAGAGTTCTCACCTGTCAATGAAATCCATCAAGGCAGTGTAAGCAACACTCGTGCTCTAGAAGATCTGATGGATCTGACAGGTGGTGTTACCTACCCGAAACTATCCTCTGAAGGCAACATAGGTGACTGCAACAAAAACCTCATTGAAGGTGTTGTTAGCCCCATGTCAGACTCAAAACTCATCGGTATGTCGCCTCCATCCTCAAATAAACTTAGCATCAAGTAGTCCAATAATCCCACCCTGTTTCCTCTCCTCTTGCTTGCCTTTTCTCTTTCCTTCCTGTCACACTTCACAGCCCCATGTTGCGTGTGCCCCTGTGTCCCTACATTTATGGAATTAGAGCCATAGAGATTGACTTAGGGAGAAAAATTAAAACATGACTTGCAATATACATCTTATATATTCTGACCACTAGCAACTGCATTTGCAAGGATGTGCAAAATATTTTATTAATTCTGCAGTGTGTGTAAAATGAGCATGTGTGTACGGAGGGTCTGGTGGGAAGAGTGTGTGTGCATATGTGAGATGAAAACAAAATGATGAACTTCAGGGTTTTGAATATTATGTTAAAGTAGAAAATTTAACACTGCTAACACACAATAACATCCAGATTCTAACTCTTCCTGCACAGATTCCTAACTGGGTAGTAGTTACGTCCCGGAATGAGAGGTATAAAGCCTGTGTTGATTACTGCATTGTAACGGCATCTGTCTTTCCACATGCACTCTGAAGTCTTTAAATCTAGTGGACTTTTCAACAGGAGAGGCATGGCTTCGTCATTTAAGTAATTGGCTTATCTTTAACCTGCATGTGTTGATGCAGAGTTGCAACAATGTCATGGATTTATGGGGTAAAATTAAACCCAGTAGGACCATCATGACTGCAGCAGCCCTTGGAACCCTTTTCCTTTTTCTTTGAAGACATTTTCAAATTAACAGCCATGTGTAGACCTGATACAGTCCATGGTGTAGACTCCCTTTATACTTATCCTTTAAAAAAGACTTCCCGACTGCACGTGATCTAGAGAGCTGATTCAAAAGATACCAACCTGAATGTGTTATCATCACATTTAAGAATAATTCCCATATAAACAAATAATACTACATTATTATGTTTACTGCAGACTTAAGTGAATCGCTAAGTTGGACTCAGTAGCAACAAGTCATTCATAAAAGCTTATTTCATAATCAAGTTGCTCATTATTTTTTTTATCTTATTCTACTGGTTTAATGGATTTCTAGCAATGAAAATAGAAGATAGCAGAACATTTTTTATGCCATTCTATGTAAACGTTTTCTGGAGGCATGCCTCTCAAAGGAAAGGGTTTCTACAGCAAATAAATAAATAAAAATAAAACAATGGATGCAATGAACTAATGTCTAGCTACTGGTGTGCAGGACTGAAATGCACTGAGGCAGAAGTGTTTGCTTAACAATCAACAAGTCTTTCTTGTAGCGATAAAGTTTCAGTTCAAGTAAACCTCCCCTCCCCGCTGTGCAGCACTGTCCTGGAATCCTTTAACTTAGTGAGTAATTCAGGAGATGACTGATGACTGATGATGATGATGACTCTTTTCTTTTTGTATTATGTCTTACTGTAATTCCAGTAGAGATGCCTTATGAGGGAATGGATTTTTGAGCAAAACCTGTCACTTTCTTCTGGCTGTGTTTGTTTGCCCTTTCTGTTTGTCCGTAATGATAATAGTGTTGTACCTGTAATACTTGAACCTTGGTTTTAAATGGAGCATTTCCACTTTTCTGCAAACAGCAATGTCAGAGCTTGTTCACATGATTTTGTCACCTGTAAAGTGACATTTGAGTCTGTTCTTCAGACTTCCAGGATTTTCTCTATTTCGTGAAATGAGGTAGCCATGTAATTAAAAACAGTATTCAGATTTAGGGTTTCACATATTTTGCACATTTTGCTGTTTCACATTAACTGAAATGCTGCTTTTTTGCACAGGAGAGTGATTTCATCACATGCAAACTAAAATAAAGTATTACTACAAACGGATTCCCCCTCTCATACCCACATACAAACTGGTTAGTTTTGAGTTATGTAACTAGAGTTATGTAACTGTTGTAGACATTGTGCATGGTTAGCATGGTCATAACAATGTGATCAGAAACAATAAATTGTAAAACTAGGAACTCTGTGAATTTGTGTGTTTTATTGAGAAATTAACTTGAATAAAAAAAATGGTTTTATGGGAAACACAAACATGAAGTAGATTGAAAAGTAAGATGACTTCAAATCTGATGAGCATGTTTTTTAAATCTGGTATTAAGAGGAAAGAAAAAAATAACGACTTAGTCATATTCTGGATTTTACAGAGAACACAGATTCCCCCCAAAGCTTAGACAAGATAAGTGTTGTTTTTAAAAGATGATGGTTTGATGACAATACAGAAAACCTCCTCATTAACAGAAGAATTTGGTAAAATAAGGTGTGGTAGATTACATAGAAGAAATGAAAATGCATTAAGATGAATATTTGGACATACTGGATTTATCAACAAATGATCTAAATAAGCTAAACATAACACAATTAGATGTGGGCATGAGGAAATGGTGTGTTGGATAATTTTATATACATATTATCATTATGTAAAGAAAAACTTTTGATCACATTTTATTATTCATGTAATTATATTATGTTCACATACTCACATAAAGCATATCTAATGAATTTACTAGCTAAGATGTCTTTAGGGTTTGCTGTCTAAAGAGTTTACAACCTTATTATGTGTTAAGGCCTTCATATGAGAGGACTGCTTTGTCCTCCTCTATGCTCATTGTTCATGGATAGCTGGACAGACATTGAAGACTTTGTGTGAACCTTTCATTTCCAGTTTAGGGAGGGATCCACTCTGCATACCAAGAGGCCTGGAGGAGATAACTTTTTTCACCTCTCTATGTCAGTGTGTAGAGGAAGATAGAGCCAAAAATGTCTGTTACTATGTGACATGTAATACAATTTGACAAGGAGGTGGACACCAAGTTCCATAAAATGTACACTGAAGAGATTTCTTCTTCAGCGAGAGGAAGTCGCTTTTGTTGTAAACGGCTCGCTCCTGCAGTAAAGTTCATGCCGTATCAGTATCGGCGTACCCAGACTCCATACCAGTGGGCGGCGGAAATGTACCAAGTCGGTGCTCGCCAACCACTGATCTGCCTCTCAGACACAGAAGAAGAACAAACAGGTCGCTGCTCTGCTGTTTTCACAACTGCGCAGTAATTTCGCCGCTCCTCGGACGATTGGTCTTTGGTAAGCAGTTAACTACATAACTGAATTGTTTTACTTGTCGATAAAGTCATTGTTTTTCGGTGTGTTGCTTCAGGCGCGCCGTAATAAATCGCGATGATAACGTCGTTTTTGAGAGAGTCGCGTCTTGCTAACGCTAGCTTCACACGCAGGCCAGCTAACTGAGCTTGGCAAACTTGGTTAGAAGATAAGGCTACTCAAGTTATTCGACCTCTGTCACCACTTTTGGGTTTCTAACGTCGAGTCTAATCCCGAATGAAACACTGGGGTGTTAACTAACATCACTGTGGTGTTTTAGGTTTGATTTCGACCCGTGATTTTTCCGGAGCGTGCCGCTGTTACCAAAAATGGAAGCACCGTTTTCACTGACCCCTAACCAGTAGTAGGTCTGAAACCGAAGCCGCGGTCTGGGAATATATTTGACACGTAATCCTGTAGTAATTTATGGTACATCGATCCTATCCCATAATCGGATTAAATTAAGGCTTGAAAAGAATCATGTCTGAAACAAAATGTCTGCCTGGATTATGTGTGAAAGTGTGAAATGGACATCGTTTTTACTGTGAGGTCTAAACCAAATGGATCTGCTTCTAAAATTCCCTGCGCCGGGCAAAGGAAAGTCCAGAAATGATAAAGGTTTACATGTTGCCTTAAACTCAGACATTTGAAAGCAGACAGGGACGACAGAGTTGATTAGATCAAGACTTTGTGCTTTTCTTTGATCAATGGCTTACACATTACCTGTGGGTGGACTTTGGGACTGTTGAATCCTCTGTCGTGATTTATTAACAACCCACGATAATACATTTTTATGTAAAGCTAAGTCATTGGTAAAATAAATAGATTTAGGGTGCTTAGTGGCTGGTCGGTCTAGCGGTTGAATTTAAAGCAGATCTTTTAGTGTGCTCCAAATATAGTCCTCCTTTTAGCTGACCACAGCTGTGCCGCATGTCACCCCCCACTCTCTGCTCTCCACATTCCCCGTCACGCTTCAGCTGTCCCATCTCCAAATGTAAAAATACCCCAAAACACAACTTGTGTTTCAACAAAATTAGTGGTTATCATGTCAATTTGAATAATCAATTAAACTTTTGAACAATCTAAAATTACTAGAATTTTGATCCTTTTTATAAAGGTGCTGGAGTTAGTTGTAACAACTTCTATCTGAATGAATAAACAGCTCAGGTTTAACTTTGACCATAAGTGCTCTTTATAGAGTCGGTTGTTCAGAGTTTTGGCAAGTTTTAGAATGTAGCATATCTGCTTCAGATGTCTAACCTTTTTTATATTTAATTATTTTTGTCTGTAGGTTATTTTCTTACTCCCAAAGATGGTCAGACCACATTTCGGACCACCACGCTTGAAGCCCAGGTAGGGTTTTTTTTTTCTTTTTTTTTTTTCTTTTTTTTTTGGTAATGTCATTTTAAACTATAGCTGCAAAAAGCAATTGAATAATCAAGTATTAATAGATAACTAAATTGTCAACTATTTTGATAATTGATTATTTGGTTTAAGCAATTATTTAAGTAAAATAAGTCCATATTCTCTGATTTCTGCTTCATAGATGTAAATATTTTCTGGGGTTTTTTCGCTCTTCTATGACAGTCCTGAATATCTTTGGATTGTGGACAAAACAAGACATTTGATGGTTTTATCTTGGACTCAGAGAAACATTGATATTTTTCACCATTTTCAGACACTTTAGTGACCAAACAATCACTTGATTAATCATGAGAATAATCAATTTATGTATGTATGTATGTTAGTTGCTAATTTAAACCCACATAACATGATGTTTTGTCTGAGGTAAATGCATCGTGTGTACTGGGTATTAGTAATGGAGGGGGGTTAAAATATCCTCTCTTGTTTTGTACATTTATGTTTTGTGATCCTAGTGTTTGTGTTTTCCTTGTGTCCTGGCAGACCATACGGAGATGGCCATGGCAATGGACCGAATGAAGGGAATTACAACCCAAACTCTAAAAACAGAAGAGATGGCCAGGGCTACCAAGGAAACTGGAGAGAATCTAGAGGTAGAGGACGACCCCCTGTGGTTGGAAGAGTCCCCCTGATGAGAGAGCAAAGGGAGCCACGTTTCAACAATTGGAGGTCCCAGAACCAGGATTCTTTTCAGTCATACTCCCCCAAAATGGAACCACACCATAGCCAGAGGCCTTCTCCATCAAGACCAAACCGTTCCCCTCATGCCCCACATCAGTCAGCATCTCGAGGCCCTGGACAAGGATCTCAGAGTCAAAGAGGCCCACCTTTCCACGGCCATCCCTCAGGTCACAGGTCACCCTCCCCAAGACATTTTCGTAACCACCCAGCTGACAGGAGACCCAATTCTGCACCAACCTTTCAGGGGTCTTTCAGAGGCCACAAAAGGCAGCCAGGTTTTCCACACCAGGAGCAGCGGAGTCGAGACCCTCGTGAGAATTACAGTCCCAGAGAAAGACCTCAAGAGCACTCAGGTCATGGCATGACGCGCTGGAATGAGGCTGGAGCCTTCTCTCATCCTCACAATGGAGAACACGGGCACTCTGGATCACAGAGGAGCCCCAGAGATATGCATGGGAGAGGCCCGTATCCAGAGAGGTACAGGAGTCAACCAGCAATCTCAGCTGGGTAAAAATTATCAAAGAGGGGGCTGAAGCTGGCCAAGTCTTCCTAGACCCAGGGGTCTTTAAGATAACCTCTGCTCTGACCCAACCCACAGTTATTAAAGGGTGTGGATGGGCTTTTGATGTAAATGTGGTTTCATCTGCCATTGAGAGGAGGGTTACTTCTGTATTTGCTCTTTCAGTTAACTTCTACTTGTTTCTTTCTGTCTTGGCAATTTGAAGGTGCTTCAAGATTTAGGATAAAAGTTAAAAGTTCCACCTCCCACTTAACATGGAAATGGATCTGTCATTGTAATGATTTCTCTATTGTTTGATGGATATGCAGGTGGTCATCTGAGCAAGAGTCCAGGCGGCAGCGTGGCCCAGGTGAGAGGCAAGGGAGCAGGTCCCACAGCCGGGAAAGGGCACAGGATGGCCCTAACTCACCCCCTTTCAGACCCCCTTCATGGAAAGGAGGCCCACCACCACCATCGTCCTTTCACAGGAGCCCTCCGGAGAGGCAAGCTACAGGACCCCGCAAGAGGAGAATATCTGATATCAGCATGCCCCCCTCAAACCCTGCACTGGAGCGTGGCAATCCAAAACAACCCAGGAGAGACAGGCCCCAGCTGCTCAGTATCCCCAGGCCATTTGGTGGTAGACCTTTGTCTCTTAGGGATAAAGGTTACCTGGTTAAGAGCAGACAAATCAAAGCAGAGGCTCTCATGAGGCTCAGAATTCCTCCACATGTGAGACCCAGGCCTCGCTTGGGTGACCGTGCCACGCAGGGAAATATGAACTCTGTTTTTGCCATCAGAAAAAGACGTTTCCAATCAAATGCACCTCCCCTGAGAAAGCTAGAGTGGCGAAGGCCAAAACCTCAACAGTCACCTCCCAGAGAAGAAGGCAATGTCAGGGGGTCTTCACGAGACTCGGAAACAAGCAAAGAGCAGGTGGAGTCTCGCCGGTCCTTGAACACTCACAGGTACGGTATTTTCCTTCTTGCACTGTTCGCAGGGGCTTGATGATGATTAAGAGGTCACCAAAGAATGTCTCTTTGTGAAGGGGGTGCCAGCTGTGGAAAATGGAGATGTCATGAGCTAAATGTGCAACATTGAGTCATTTAACCAAAGGCCTGCAAAAGTTTTCAAATGCCTCCCTGGATGCGTGCTGCCTGTGTTTTCAAAATATCCTCCTATCAAGTGGGCTGAAGAGATGGTGCTAATTTATGCAGCCTGTCAATAATGCCGAGCTGGTTTAAAACCTGACAAATGTTTATTTCCCTTTATGAAGAAAGTGGAAAAATGTGTGGTGATCTGCGCTGCTTACGGATTCTTCAGTTTTTGGGCCTTGAGTTTAGTGAGCTGGAACATGCTCTGTAAAGATCTCTTCATCCTTGATGAAGAAAAAATCTGTATTGAAGCTGAAGTTACAACACTGTGTAAAACTATTTATTGGTCATGAAAAAAAAGAGAGAGAAGAGGACATGAAGAGAACTGCATCCAAATCACAATTGCCAATCTGCTCCTTCGGTGCAATGAAAATGCAATCTTCTGTGTATGGACTTTGGGGGAAAAGATGCATCAACTAATATCAGCAAGAAGATTTCCGGTCTCTAGCTGCAATCAGTTTTGAATACCAATGAGCACCTCCATCATTTCTAATACAACATATATAAAAATGCAAACCATTAACACAACAATCCAAAGTGAATAGAATACACAACCATTAAAACCGGTAGAAATGGCAACATTTTGCCTTTACAACACACCAGTCACTTTTCACTCCAGGCATTTATCAGCCCGAAAAAAATGGAATTTGAAGAGGAAACCATTTGACCTCTCAGTTTGCAAAGTTCAGCCATGCATGGCTCTGCTCTCAAGATGCTATTCACCTGAGCTTTGAGACCTTGAGGATGGCGCCGCAAGAGGATCCAAACTCCGACTGAAGTATTTCCTGTACCTAAGCTACAGTCATTACTACTTAAAACATTCATCGTTTTAAATACTGCATCAACACTGGAGAGTTGTTGTGGAGTCTTGGAGCCACATTGACAAGGATGCTGACTTAAACATTTTTCAAGAGGCAAACCTGCATCAGTGGATCTACCAAACGACCACCTCCTTTTAATCTCATTAACACGCTTAAAAACTAAGAAGGCCTTCAATTCACGTCTTAATTTAATTGAAGAAGAAGACGTTTAATATCCCCAAAAAAGATGACCTGATAGTCTTAAGCTCTCAAGACCTAAGTGATGAAACCAAGCAGACAAGGATGGTCTTTAAAGTAAACGAAAATCAGTTGAAAGGAAAGCAAATTGCAAACGTCAGACCACATTGTTGCATGGGACCTGAAGCAAAATCAGTCTTGTCTTGCAAGTCTTGCTCCATGTCCGTGTTCTTTCTGGTGTGAGTGCATTTAGGCTGGACCACATGCCAGCATTTTCTGTGGTTTGTTCCTGTTCATGTACCAAAGCATGCGACCTAAATGTAGCAGCCAGAAGTGCAAACATCCGTGAGGAAGAAATCAGAACATCCAGCGATTTTTTTACCAAGAAAATGTCACGAAAGTCCGACTAAAACCTGCTTAGACCAACTTGTGAGGACACTGAAAAACATAACAGACAAAAGATGTTTGTCCAACCTTCACACTTTATTCTACAATTACAGAAGAAAAGAGCGCAGTAGCAGCTCGTTGTTGTTTGTTCTACAGAACAAATTGATCATCTAGAAACTCCCCAGCCCCTTCGAATCCAACGTACCATGTTTTAAGAAGAGGAGATCTATGGGAGTAGAAGCTTCACTTGTTGGCACTCTAGTGCCTGCAGCAAGTTTCCTTGAAACCTGGATTACTTTGTTGGATGCCCAAAACTGGATCAACTCTTTAAACCACAACACAGCTATGGAAGGAAAGCTGTCAAGCTGAGTCTAAAAAACATCCCAGAAAGCTCAACCATACATTTGAGAAAAACAGCCATCCCCAACACAAATACCCAAATATTATCTGATGTCCATCTTTGGGAAACCTTTGAATGATGAATCTCGTGTTCTTCTCTTCACACCCTTTGGAGGACAAAAGTGATCGAAGATTAAAGGATCTGCAAAAATTGACCTGACGATAAAACCCTGTGAATTTCCTTATGATACTGGAAACGAGGCAGAATCCTCCCGGTTTCTCTCAGAGAGGGATGTAACAAGATATGGTGCTGTGATCTAGACCAGTAGTTCTCTCAAGATTTTCCTGCTCAAACGATCACAGAGTAAAGAAGGAGAGCTCAGATTGATTCAGGGTACAAAAATAGGAGTGTGGAAGCACGACAGTCCATGGTTTTTGTAAGTACCCATGTGTGATTTGTGGTTTTATGATCAGTTGTCTGCCTGCAAATCAATGCTGTTCATTATGGTTCTGAATTGTTTTACTTTTGAGAATTGAAAGCGTGATTCTTGATGTTTTACTGGCCGTCTGTTTTGAAAGCAACACTATGATTCAAATGTTGATACATTTAGGCCACATGTATGATAGTCATGTGAACACGGATGATGCTGGAACAGAAATGCTGATGTCATGACGTGCCTTCAATGATCTCTCCCCAGATCCTCTCCCATTGAGAAACGTGACCTTGTGGTTTTGTCTCACTGGCCACCTGGTCCGAGCTCCTCAAAAGATGGATCACCCCCAAAATCTTGCAGCCCAAAGTCAAAGAATGGTGAGTTCGTTTGTCTTTTGATCTCTTAAACTCCAATGCAATGAATGCTTCATAAATTTTCCTGACCTTGAATTTTGCATTTTGAGAACCATTGGTCTGTATCTTGTAGTTGCTTTAGCTCTTTGTCTTTAAATCTTTCCAGAAGTAGAAACCTCTCCAAACAGCCGGTCATCAAAGACAAATGAGTCAAACGAGGCACAACCACGAAAACGAGGCTATTTGGATAAGAGAACATTTCGGTACTTTTCATACATCGTCTCTCTTTGTGTGAGATCTATTATTTCTTTTATTTTATGTATCCAAACCCCTGGCAGGGCAAGTCATTCTTTTCTTTTCTCTGATTCTTTGTAGACCATTTAATATGACACATGATAATACCAGACCAGGAAGGCCCTTCAGGAGACCTGGACCAGGACCTGGTCCCATGCAGGTGAGTTTACGCCGAGACATTGCAGACTACAGTACAGTGTATAGAGAAGGGAATTTTAAACATTACTGGGTTTTCAAATTCTAAACTGAAATGCTCCCTTTATTTAAAACTGTTTGAGAGGAATAGCTTTCCTTAGTTGGCCCAATTCTTCAAAGGTGTGCACTAGAGATGTCCCAGTCCCCATCAGGGCTGATTTTGGCATTTTCTGATTGTTTGATGATCAGCATTGTAGCTGATCTTAACTGATAGCTGTCAATGAACAAAAATTGCTGCCAAACACTAAAACGCCAGTATAACCAAGTGCTCCGAGTTTACCAAAGAGGAAAAAAAAAAAAGGTTTTGTACATTGATGTGGAACAGCAGCCACACTTAATTACAGAACGCATGAACACAGCCAGACAAATAACAGCAAATACATCTGCTTTACAGCATCCCACGGTAACTCTCCAGGGACAGACGGTCTAAAAAGGTGAAAATGGACAAACAAGGAACAGTCTGTTACCTTAGCATTAGCATCTTTGTGGCTTCAATGTCAGCATATTGGAAATATATATCAAACATTTATGCACACAAGGTGTTTAATACTACCAAAACATCCTTAAACAATATGTAGCGTAATTCACTAACAGAGGAAACGCTGCACGAGCGCCCATGAAGCTTTGAGAAAAAGGTGGGACGCAGGTTTATGTCATCTCCATTATCCAGTATTTTAAACGTGATGTGATCAGTTTTACTACATATGTTTGTCCTGTGGTTTTGCTGGGCCCCACAGTGCACTGGATTTACTCTTTTACTTTTGAGTTTCAGATGATTCAGGTCAGTTAATGTTGCAATCAAGTTTATACATTTAGTTTTTTTAGTAAAATAGATTAGATGACTTCATCATGGAAATTAGCCTGACAAGGTAAAATGGAATTAATAAGCTCAAGACATTTGAGCTAATATTATTACTATTTATAATTGTTGAAACACAAAACAAAAAAGGGTGTGTAGCTTCACTTTCTTACCTCCTTAGCAAAGTTTCTTCCAAGTGTCAGATCGGGACTTGGGATCGACAGTCATTAAATACTAAAACATTGGATTGTATTAAGTCCCTGGTGTGCACGGCTTTTGCGCTCACCAGACATGCAGATGAACCAAAAAGACGCTGCACTGTAGTGTATCTAAGTTTTGACAAACTCAAACTCTTAAATGATATCAACTTTTCACCTTGAGATAACCTTAAAACAATACGGTATACATTTACTTTTATCAAGATTTGCATTGACTTAACAAACATATTTCACACTGCTAAATACTACACTACTCTTTCAAAGCCTCAGAAAGTCACATTGGTACACTTTTCACTGGCAAAACTTGCATGTCCTCGAGTTTCGTGCTATAAGAACGGGAGTTAGCTGTCAGAGGAGATTTGTAGCTCAACCCTCTGTGTCGCTGGTAAGAACAAAGATCTTCCTTCAGCTCTTTAAAACAGCTTATCTAGCCTCTTGAAAGACACCTGACTTGTTTGTTGAAAGGAATAACAGCATCCTGTATGTACTGAGCTTTCACTGCTCTTTACAGAGACCAAGGTTCCCTGCTGGTCCCAGGAAACCGGGCCCCGAGTTTTCTGGGAATGTCAGAAGACCGTTAATGGTATGTGCACTCTCTTCAGAGATCAATGAAATGTCAAAGAGCACATGCAATCTCTTTTTTTAACCATTTGTGTTTGAATTATTTTTTAGGAGAGTCTAGTGCCACGCCCTTTCCCAAATCAGAGGCCAGTGTTTAGGAAAAGTCAAAGCATCATGTCCAAGTACCGCACCATGAGAGTGATGCGTCAGCGTGCACCGTACAACAGAGGGCCAAACCAACAGCGCTGGTGATATTCTGGTAAGTCATCATGACAGTAAGACCAACACATGAGTTCAAACGTTTGTCTTTTGTTTACTGAACTTTTTTTTGTTTAAATCCTGTTCAGGTCCCAGACTTTACTGACATCACTGGAAAAAAAAACAGAAGAATCTCGTCAACATCTTCCCCGTCGGGGGTTCTACACAAACCTTTCTCAGTGCAACCTCGACCTGCTTGTGTGTCGTCAGAGTGTTGTTGCTTACATTTGTTCTCTGTCTTAGTTAAAAGCTTGAAGAGCTGAGGAACTTGTTTTGAAATATTTGTAAAATACCCCATTAAGACAAATGCTCCTGCTTTCTTTCATTGTTTAATGATTCAGGAGTTGCTGCTCCTGATCCTGACAGTCTGTGTTTTTAAAACGGTTTTATGGTTTTTGTTTACTCACTCGCAGCGATCACTTTCTGTTTTTGTAAAGTCCCAGACAAACTCAAACTCCCCTTCTTTGTAAAGATTTTCACCATGAGATGTGTTCTTGGACTATTTGTGTGTTTGATTTGAAACTGCTGCTTGTCAATTGACACTTGCTTGTATAACTTGCGTAATGGTATTTTCAGTTGTTTGAAATTTGAAATAAAATGCAATAAGCCCTATTTCAACATTGTCTTTGTTTTTCTTTCAGAATTTGACAGAAAAAACTTTTAATGACATGTTATCTTGACATATGAACCCACAGTCCAGAGTTTCATTTTCATATCATCTTTTTGGGGCTTTTCTTTCTCTATTTAAGTAGAGCTGGGTGATTAATGAAACCAACATTTATAATTTACTGTACATTTCCTTTAGTTACGATCACAAGGCTCTTATGAGAAGAAATATACTCTTTGATTGCAAAGCACGTTTACAATACAAAATTGAACAATAAATTACACCTTTTGGGAACTTGAGCTCCTACAAAGGATACCCTGAAGAAGTTAGTGGGATAACTCAAAGAAAAAAAAAACCTATCCTTCATCAGACGATTTGCAAATATCACAAGCTAAATAAGCTTGTCTCTTTAATAATCGCCCTCTATTTTATGACACCCTGCGCTCTGCCCTGGTGGTATTTGAGAGCTGAACTAAACATAGCCCTGACATTGCTCTCCCTTTCCTCATCACAACATACCCTGAACACAACACCGGGCTACAATGGACGGTGTTGTGTTACCCCGGATGAAGCTGTACTTCACTGGTGACTCTGGCCAAACAAGGTGAGCGTGTATTTGCACAAGATCCTTAACAGACAATAATCTGTTAATTAGTTCCTTGTGTTTACTAATGGCTGTATGATCTGTCCCTGTGCCCCCTCCCCTCTCTGTCCATGCATTGGCATGTGTGGTGCATTTGTTGACGGCTGTGGCATGAGACACAGCTGTCCCCTCACTTTGATGAAGACTTATCTCAGTTTAAAGCAGAACTTGTTGTTGTATGATGAACATTAACAAAACAATTAAACACTTTTTCTTTCAGCTTTTATATTTCTGAAAGGAGCAGCATGATGTGAGGCCTCACTGAGTTTTCTGTCCAATTTGTTGTTTGTAGATGTAGACTTAGAGACTGCAGGTTTTCTGTCTTTTCTCTCTACACTTGTTTTCCTCTCTGTCGCACGATGGGCAGCTATAGCTCAGCCCTCATTCCCGGTAAGCCTTGCAACTATGTTGTTCTTACATCTGTTATGACATAATTCAAAATGCTTGCATGCTTGAATGCTGCATTTCGAAAAGGTTGAAAGCTAATGCAAGCTTTGAAGTCACAGGGGGGATTACTTTAAAAATAGCCTAACTTCTTTGTAGTGGTGGGTTGGTGTGACTTTTGTGTGTTTTGACATTTTTCCTCTGTTTTTGTGAAGACACTGAAGAGTTTGATTCAATCGTGTCGATCGCAGAGAAGCTGAATGAGCAGGCCGCTCATGGTGCAGATGAGGGGTTACGGTCAGAGCTTCAGACCCTGGGAAGTATACGCCTCAGATAAGAGTTATGTTATTCAGTTACAAACAAGTGTCTCAGGGAGAGTGTGTAGCCTGCTTGTGTCCTTTCTGTCCTTGGGATAAATTTAACTTTTCTAAGCAGCCACACATACACACACACAGTCACATGCTGCAGCAAAAGTTACCTGATGTAACTTCCTGGGAACAAAGTACTTAGATTTTTGACCTGTTTGAAATTCTGAATTGACCTCGGAGGTTCATTTGCATGCGCTTAACTAAAGGCCACAGTGTTGAGGGAATCAGTCTTATGTTGGGGAGAGATTAGCGACAGATTTTTCCAGAATCCAGATACCTCAGAATTCACATAGACTCAAAAACCACATCCAGATGTCTGTAAATAAAGTAAAGCTCAGCTTGGATAATCTCAGGTACTTTAAAATGATGATACAAAAGTTTATTTACCTGGATTCATGTTCTCTTACATCACCCACTGTCTGAAAAGTTGGTCTCACTCAGACTCTACGGCCTTCAAACCGCTGTGATCATTCTGAAACCAAACAATGTTAGAAAAGAAACCGTTCAGTTTACATCACTTTCATAAAGAAGTTTAGTCTTCATGGCTGCGAAAACTTCATTAAGTACAAAAATGTCTGTGTAGCTAACAGGATCCTTCATGGCTGACCTCTTCCTCCTCTGTATAGCTTCTTGATCTTTAAAACTACAACAATTTGCTGCTGCTACAACAATCTGGTCACAAGTGACATCAGGGCGTGGGGTTTCAGGCGGGGGTGGGGAGGTTACATTGGGAGAAAAAAAATGAAAATTTTGAGTATTGTTCTTTGTTTCTTCCTTGTATCTTTATTCTGTGGACATTTGTATTGTTAATGCTCAATAAAAATACACATAAAAAACTACAACAAACAGAACCTGCATAGAGGGGTGGACGACTCAGTCCAACTCAGGAAATCCACATTAAGTTGGGCTGTGTTCTCCTTTAGAGCGCGACATCAGTCATTTAAATAATTTAATACAAATTCAACAATGTTGATAACCGACAACCCTGAATGCTTATCTTTAACCATTAAACATTACTGAATGGTCTGATTACATCTAATATTCCTTAATTTTAACTTTGTCATTCTAAAGTCATATGTTTGCTAGACTATTGTTTTATTTCTGTTTTCTAACATCTAGCAAAGGACTTGCAAGTAAAAATAACTCAAACTAGATTTCATTCAACAGGTGACACTCATGATGGAGGACAGAAAAGAAAACCAGAACAAAGAGCCAGATTCTTCAACACTTCAAGAAAATTCTCAGGAAACGAGTCAAAATGGGACTGCCCAGCCTGTGAGTGTTACAGAAAACTTTGAGGAAAACTTCAATCAATGTTTCAGATTTTGTTTAAACTTTTTTGCAATTCATTTTTGATTTTTCTTTACAGGCGGCGAGTTCTCCCACACAGTCCTTCTCCTCCCTGCTACCACAGGCTCTTTCTGCTGTGTTACACTCAAAGGAGCCTCTAGGTCTAAGCTCTGACCCCCAACCCAGCAAGAGTCCTGTGAAACACCCGCCTCCCAACCTGGAGCAGCTCCAGAGAGAGCTGAGAGACCTGAGGGGCCAGTTCGATCAGATGAAGAGTCAGCACAAGTATGACTTTGTGTGTTTGAGGTTATGTTTCTGACCAGTGGGCCACATACACATCCTGATTATTTTTAACACCTGTTTTGTTTTTCAGCAAAGAAATAAAACTGCTAATGAACGAGCTTGATGAGGAGAAAAGGATCCGGTTGACTTTACAGGTAACAGAGAAACAAAATGAGTATATAAGTGAACCAAAGAGTGCCGCTCTATGATCACAACAAATGTTATTCAGTTATGTTTTATTTTCAGGTGGAGATTCAGCGGTTGAAGAAGCACATATCAAAGTAAACAGAGAGCAGAAACTGATCAACTAAAGGTGATCAGGATTTGAAAAGTTTTACACAAAACCAGGTTACTCTCGCCTGTCAGCATCAGAATTACAAGTCACCTCACCATTTTATTGTAATAGGCCTGAAATGCTGGTCAGTTGTTAAGTCATAGCACCGCCAGCTGTTACGAGCCAGGCTTGCATCTCTGGTGTTCTAAACTAAGAAAACTGAGGTACATTTTTATGTAAGCCTTGTCGGGTTAAAGTGGCATACAAACACTTGACTGGATTATCACAGGTATGAAGTTAACCTGTCAAGAGGACACAAGGCTTTGGATCATCCCTATCTTTAAGGTTCTGCTGCACGGTTGTTTCATAAAATATATTTTTCTATCTCTAGAAACTTATATCTATTTTTTTGTTTGTTTGTTTTATGCATTTTTTCTTTTCTTTGAATTGATTTAACACACAGATGAGTAACAGTGAACCACTGTCTGTATGGTGAGGCACGGCTCTGATGTGCTGTAGTTTTATTTCTATCATAAGATTTTATCTTCTGGTGGTGGGAAATGTTTTGTACTGTCTTTTTTGGTCTCACTGAAGATAATTTTTCTTTCTTTTCATGCTTTCAGTATTTTAACTTACTGTTTTAAAGATGATTTCTTGATCTGACCAGGTGGAAACTGTTTGACAGCAAAGCATTTATTTTTGTATCAGTTTGACTTTTGATTGTACAAATAATGGACTTATAGCTTTTTTGTTTCTTATTCTTGACTTGTCAGTGTGTTGTAAATGTTTAAAGATGTCAGCTGTTTTTGGCAGGTTTTTATTTACAGTGAACAATCAATGCATATTTACAAATAAATATATATTCTTAGATGCCTTGTATAACCGAGAAGTATCAACTTGAACATAATTAAAATATTGTAGCTTTAAAAAAAATGCCAGTAATGCTTTTTCAGTCTTAGTGAAAAATATTCGATTTTACAAATACATCATTTGTCAAAAATACATTTGACTGATAATCATCCAAATTACAAAAAAAAAAAAATCCCTCATGAGGGCAACACTGAAAAATACAAATATATTATAATACAAACACATGCAGTATAATACTCAAAAACTCAGCTCATTCATCTGAACATGTTTCTGCCAAGTTTGCACATCTGACAATCTGTTTTTGCAGTCTGTTTTGTTTTCCAGTCCAAATCTTGTGTCATTTGAGTCTCTTTCAGTAAGAGGTGTGATTTCTCTTTTTCACTTGGTGTCTGATTCAGTCTCAGAAGTTGGATTCTTCACAGAGAATTGGCCTGAACACCACCTTTTTATTCTCCTTGAGAAGGATGTCGTATCGACAGAGAGGTCTGTGAGGGGCAGAGACAACATTACTGTAAACATAGAACACAGAAAAGGAAAAGCAGCTTCATCAATATATTAATAATGTATTAAATTTCAAAAAGATTTAAAACACCAGCTGGTGCGTCACACCTCTCATCTCGCTCCAGGTGTGTGAGACGGACACGGAGAACTCGAAGTTTATATTTGGGCTTGAACACATTTCCGGTGGAGAACTCGAGGGACACTTTCTTCACTGACCCAACGTCTTTGTCAAAATGAGCAAACAGACTGGTCTCTTTGAACTTTTGAAACTTTGCTGCTGAACTGAAATCAAAATTAATAAAACAAAATGACACCGAGGCAGTTAAAAAAAAAGAATAAAAAGACGTCACGACGGAATAAACACTGATACGTAAAGTGAACTCTTACTGGTCAATGGTAGCCACTGCTTCTTCATCACTGCCATGAAGTTTGACTGTAATGTACCCCCAGCGCACATCTTCATTCCATATCATCACATCCACCCTGTAGTTCGTCACTGCAGGAACAAACTACAGTCAACACTCAAGACACACTAATCTGCTTTTAAATGACCCGTAGAGATCATGGTGTTGTAAAGATGTAGATGATGTCTGTGGTTACTTACTGCAGAATGGAGACTCTCCATTTGTGGTGAAGAAGACTTTTGTTTGGCGCAGGTTTAACAGGACGTCTTTCCACCTCGTCACATCATGACCTGGATAAGAGCGAAAGAAAGTACAGTTCACAACACCACTCTGCCTAAATGAAGTAATCCTCAAATAATTTATATTTAATTTGATTACAGATAGACTTGTTTAGAATATTATCAAATTACAAACCAAAGACGGGACATCCAGCAGCTCCAAATCTCTCACAGCTCAGACAGTTTCCGTCCTGAAATTCTTTAAATGAGGAACAGGGGAAAGCTCTGCTGGCACACGTCCGGTTAATAGAGTCCAGATAGAGAAACACTGACCTCTGGTGGTCACACTTAAAGTAGGACCCTCCTATTTGAAGGGGAAAATTTGCTAGTTGTAGCAATTATAATTTAAAAGAGAAGTTATGTTCCTAAATGATTTTAAAAATCTTTACCAGAAAAGATGGTTTTAGGACAGCCGGGTTGATCTGTACCTCCATTTGGATAAAAATCAATGTGACCAAGAGGCTCTCTGAACCCCAGAGCTGTTAGAAGCAGAAAAAGCATTAAAAACAAACAATCAAACAAACAGTTTAATAACACGGCGGTATTTCAGGTCGACTGACCGTCTATGTCTGTGTGTAACACATCCACAAACTGGGCATCGGACGAGTCCAGGCGGTCCTCTGGAGGAGTACCAGTGAACTGTGGCCCCGCAGGATCCAGAGCTACCAACAACACATCAGAACTCAACTGAGCCATGGGGACTCATGGGACCAAACCTTCACAACTCAAGCAATATAATTCATAAATACAGCATCTGACAAAACCTCGGAAATTACTTTCCAACTCTTTGTAATAGCTTACTTAGTATGCGAGCAAAGTAAGAATTAAAAAAGTTCATGCAAGAGTCAAAATACCCATAAAATCTTCTTGATAGGCATCTTGACTGAAACTGTTAAGTTTATGACCTGACACACAAGATAAGTCTCTCAGCTCAAGGTTGTAAAACTCAGTGAATGAATGAGTTCCTGACTGATTTTTTTTACCGACATGATTAAACATGAATTTGTCCACAGATTAATGTATGTCTGCTCCTTTTTAAAAGGCTTAAAATGCGGTGCTGATTTCTCATTATGGCCAAAAGAAACACAGACTTTGAATAAGTGTTTTGTACTTTAAATTTCATCAGTTTTTTCTTCATCTAGCTGCTTTTTGGCAACAAACTGACAAATTTTCACACCTAGAAAACAGGAAACAAATAAGTTTCCTTTATTTCAGGGGTTTCTTATTTGATGATAACAAAATTTTAAATCTTACCTGTAATTCTTCCAATTGACCCCGACAGGATGGCACCCACAAATCCTGATATGTGAGCCCCGAGGCTGACCCCGATCATGTGGATGGAGCTCAGGCTGGCATTTTGTTTCTGAAAAAGTTTGACAGTCTTGTTACACACACGATGATCGAAGATATGAGAGAAGCACTCAGAAGGTTTCAGACGCATGTCTTACCGCCATCAGTTCAATAAACTCTGAGAGATTTTGGGCCGCCTTGTGTGTGTTCTCTACTGCCTTAAAATAATTCACATTAGCAGCTCCATGGTTCCAGTCCACCACAATCAGATTTATGTCCTCCCTTTCCAGCAGCTGCTCTGTTAATGAGAAGAGCCACTTTGGAGGAGACCCCGTTGGTCGATACCCGTGAATGATGAAGGTGGTTGGTCTGGACAGGTTAAAGTGGGGATGGGCGGTAAGGTTGGTGTGGGACAGGAGTTTTCCACAGGTACCATTCTCCCTGGTGTACAGCAACAACCTGATCTTGAGGTCTGTTCCAATGATAGCGTCACTGAGGTCTAAATCAGTGAATTCATCACAGTCTTCAGCTAGGAGTGAAGAGAAAAGGAAGGAGAGGTCAGATACAAATGTTATAGATTGTTGTTGTGTCTTATTTCCATAATGCCTGTACACTTTTCTGACAAATATGGCAGAAATATAGAGGTGAGGATGATCTCTGTGGTTATTAGGTCTGCATTTAATACTTTCAAGCCCAACAAACTGGACAGCAAACTAAGACACCTCCGTCTCATACACTGGAGCCCCACAGGGCTGTGTACCGATCCCCTCGTCACACTTTTCACCCGCAGCTTCCCCCTCTTTTACACCAAAATTTAGCAGATGACACCATGACTATTGGAATAATCACAAATAAAAAATGACCTTAGACCTCCTCTACATCTAGAGAGAAGCAATGGAGACTGTGAGAGTCTATGTGAACATCACCTCATGTTGACCTCTGAGATGTCGCAGAATGGAAGAACCTCCCTATCGAGATGGAGTCCCCACACCTGGACACTAACTTCAATTGGGCCAGCTCACGCTTCTTAAACTCACGGTTTAGTCCTCTGCTGTCTAGCAAACAGTTTAGGGAACAAATTTTACAACGCTAACAGCAGAAACAGTCACACTGCTCATCCTGAGGCTGTAACCACGGATTAAAAATGCAAACAGTGTTAGCTAAACAGTGCATTTTCACACTTTACTTAAACACACATTTGTCACTTAAAATTGTCAGTTATAAGCTGATTACTTTAACAAACCATCCTCAAAGTTGTCACAGCTTTTGTTTTCATCGTTTCTATAGCACCATTTCCTCTATTTTGATTTGGTTACATTTCTTTCTGAAGCGTTCTCCATCATTTATGTCATCAATCACATCGGCTTACATGAGTCAGAGTGGAAATATTCAAAACAACACTACGTTCAAACCATTTTCAAACACAGCTTCGCCTACGACCGAAACACATCACAAACAAGTTAGACTGTGATGATGTAGCAACACTGAGATTATAAGTGAAACTGACATTCAAGATCTGTCCAGATTATTGGACTAAGACATCCAAACTAAACACAAGAAAGAGGCGATTCATACCAGTGAATCAGTCACACATACTATCACAGGGATTTAGAAAAACAGGTGGAGATGTTAAGAATAGATAAACAAGTATTGATAGTGTATCATGTGAAAAAGATTTGAGTGTGTTGCTTCTCGTAAAATGAAAATTCTGATAGTTCATAAAAAAGGGAGTAGATTCCTGTGATTCATCAACAAAACCCCAGAATACTTAAGCAATAAAACTAAGAAATAAACACTCCTTTCTGTTTCAACTAAAGGTCTAACCTGTATCTGTTGTTAGCCTATAAAGTAATAAATCTTTGTGTGCCCTCCAAGTTAATGCCACGTTTTAGTTTGATGTCATGTTAAAAGATAAATGTAGCACATTGGCCAACATTGTTTAATTCTAATGCAATGAACATAAACTTTACCTGTCAGAGGTGAGATTCACAGCTTCTACTAACTGTTGCACAATATTAGCATGACAGCATGTAAACATCAGCTGAGAGCCATGTTTCTGCCTGTGAAGTGTCATGGGCCTCAGCAAACCACGCTGAACACTATTTACTCAGGCGTGTTAGTTTTCCCACGAAACTGCAGTTCCTCAAAATGTTATTTAACTAAGCTTTTTTTTCACCAGGATTATTTCTGCTGCACTTGCAGAGAAAAGTGCCTACATGTGTTCATTTGTTAGGGTTTGTATGACTGTGTTTACCAACATACATTTTGAATGCTGTGTTTTGAATTTACCTTTGCATATGTGAACGGCTATCAGCAGGAGGAGTGCCAGATGTTTCCACAGGAACATGCTTCACACCAGCAGAATCGAATAAACTGTAAGCAGAGTCAGAACGTTACACACACGCACATCAGTCTGAATTAGCTTGCTTCAAATGAGACGACATGACAGAAATAAAACTGTCCTCTATAAACCTGTCTTGGGTCTCTCTGATACTTTGACTCCAAGCAATAAAAGAAGCAGTTTCTCTCTTACCTTTAGTGGAGTGAAACCTGTCAATGTGTGGGAAGATCTGATTTACATTTCTGGTGCCATTTAGGAAACGTGCAGGCTAAAAATTTGTTTCTTGCTCCACCCACAGAGAGTAATCCCAACCAATGACATGGGGATTATAAATGAAACTAAAATCTGGTGGACTAAACTCTCCTGCTACATGTTCACTGAGTGAAAAACGTTCAGTGTGCTCCTTAGATTTTATCCAACAAATCTGTCAACAACAAAGAAAAACACTGGGATCAGTCTTACCTTTTCTGTGGGATAGAACCTCTTGGTTTGAGTGTCAAAGCTCCACTATATTACAGGTTGATTGTTTTTGACTCCTCATATTTGGTCAGTGTTCACTTCAGGAAG
The DNA here is from genome assembly GCA_030710495.1 of Labroides dimidiatus. Taxonomy (NCBI): domain Eukaryota; kingdom Metazoa; phylum Chordata; class Actinopteri; order Labriformes; family Labridae; genus Labroides; species Labroides dimidiatus. The sequence goes on from CM061159.1 coordinate 16,637,807, forward strand.
TCACAGGAGGAATAGCTCAGAGATACTCCAGCCCTGCATGTTCTCAGCAGGATGGCCACACCCCTTGCCCCGAGTCATTGTGTTCACAGGTGAAACATTCCTGTGAAGTCACTCCTCTTTCCTGTCTTCTCAGACCGGTTATGGGACAGTTTCTTTCTTTCTTTTTTTCTCTCCCACTGAACTTGAAACAAATCTCTGTAGCAACCTGGACTGAAACTATTCCAACTCATGTTCAAGAAAGAAACATCAGAATGATGTTTATTCACAGAGCTGATCATGTCACAATTACAGTTATGAGAAGCTGCATAAAAATTTTAAGATAAATTAAACCTTCAGTATTTTCAAGATAAACCTTAAATGAAAGAGTATCAGCATAATGTGTGTGGAAGTTTGTGTTTATTAGTTGTATGTTTTATAATTTTTTGTAACTTGTTAAATGCTGCAAAGTTCTCTATTCCTTGTGAATTAAGATAAGACTGAATCTTGAACCTGTATGACAGGTCTGGATCTTGTCCTGTCTTAATGTTGAGTCTCCGTTAATAATATAACATACAAGTCAACACTTTCTGTATAAGTAGTCTAGAGAAAACATTTGCTGTGAATTTGCACTTTAAAAACAAAGATTGACTGATAGATTGAAACCATCTATTCACCTTGATACTCCTCTCCTACAGTCTCAGACTTATATACTTTTATATACTGTACTTTTAATACTTTTCAATACAGGTCACAAAATGCTTCTCAAAAGACAATAGAAACAATAGAAAGGTGAAATTAGAAGTGAAATATTAAAAATGGAGATAAAATCACAGAGTCAAGGCTGTGTGATGAAGATGTGTTTTGTGTAGTAAAATAAAATGAGGGATTGACTCTTCAGGTTTGATCTCCTCTAGCAGGCTGTTCCAACGTGTAGATGTAGCAAATGGTCCTGTCACCTCTAGTTTTTGGTCTAGGCTAAACACAAAATGCCCATGAGCTTTGACCCCTCAGGCAGCACTGCATTAAAAGCCAACACCCTTGTTGAAAGGACATTACCATCTGGGCTCAGGAACACTTCAGGAAACCATTGTCAGTTAACACAGTTCATCACTACATCTTCAAGTACAAGTTAAAACTCTACCATGCAAAGCCAAAGACATTTATCAACAACACCTAGAAACGCCGCTGGCTTCTCTGGGCCCAAGCTCATCTGACGCAAAGTAGAAAAGTGCGCTGTTGTCAGGTAAGTGCACATTTCAAATTGTTTTTGGAAATCATGGAGGTTGTGTCCTCCAGGCCAAAGAGGAAAAGGACAATCCAAATTTTTATCAGCACAAAGCTGAAAAGCCAGTATCTGTGATGGTATGGGGATGTGTTAGTGCCCATGGCATGGCTAACTTGACCATCTGTGAAGGCTCCATTAATGCTGAAAGGTACATACAGGTTTTGGAGCAACATATGCTGCCATCCAAGCCACATCTTTTTCAGGGATGCCCCTGCTTTTTTCAGAAAGACAATGCCAAGACACATTCTGCACCCGTTACAATAGTGTGGCTCCGCAGTAAAAGAGTGCAGGTACTAGACTGGCCTGCCTGCAGTCCAGACCTGTCTCCTATTGAAAATGTGTGGAGCATTATGAAGCATAAATTACGACAACGGAGACCCCGGACTGTTGAGCAGCTGAAGTTGTACATCAAGCAAGAATGGGAAAGAATTCCATCTCCAAAGCTTCAACAATTAGTGTCCTCAGTTCACAAACGCTTATTGAGTGTTGTTAAAAGGAAAGGTGATGGAACACAGTGGGAAACATGAGCCTGTCCAAGCTTTTTTGGAACTTGTTGCAGGCATCAAATTCAAAATGAGTGAATATTTGCAAAAATAAATAAATCAATAAATAAATCAATAAATAAATCAATAAAATGTATTAGTTTATATATTAAATGCATTTTCCTTGTTTTGTATTTAACTGAATATAGGTTAAAGAGGATTTGCAAATCATTGCATTCTGTTTGTGTTTACATTTTACACAGTGTCCCAACTTCTCTGAAATTGGGGTTGTTACATTAAACATTTGTGAAGCACATTTAGTTATTCATTTGTTGGGATTTTCAAAAAGATCTCGTGGTGGTGCTATATGCCACTTCTTATCTTATCTTATCCAGAGGGAGAAAATGTATAGGTGGCAAATTCCTCAATTGTTCATCCAATTGTTGACATTTTGTCAAGTGGTGTCAGTGAAAAACTGCAGGGGATCTCAAAATCTGTTCAGTAACAAAGACAGACAAAACATCAGTCTGGATGTATTTTTGTTATATTTTGTTGTCAGAGGTAATGAGGTGAACAAACATTTCCTGCCATCAGAGCGGCTAAATGATGCATTATTTTAATTTCTGCAGGAATACAAAAGATGCAAAGTATTTTGCATCAAAATATTCCATTTTAATGAGATATTGTTTATAATATTATTTTTTTTGGCTTCATGTGTGTATTAAAGCATTTTTCTCTGCCATAATGATGCTGTTTGTGGTTAAGTCGCAGTGTAATCTAACTAGTACTCTGGATAGAACTGATTTTATAGTGTACCTGAACTGTAGTGCCAACAGAAATTACATAACATCCAGCAAACCTCTGTGAGTAGCAGGCTTGAGAAACATTAGCACACAGTGTGCTGCCATGTTTGCTTTTAAATGTAAAGACCCCGAGCACCCGCTCATTTTCATGGTTTATCAGTCCCCTTGAGAATCTAGATTAGAAGAACATGAACCTAAATCTGAGAAAGTGCATGTTCTTCATAGAGTTAATTTCTGCTTATAATCACATGCAAAATCCCTGTTTCCAATAGCTGAACTTAAAAAGAAAGTCCAGACAGGCTCAGTATTGATTACAACTCCAATCTGCACTTGTAGATTAACCCCAGCAGATTGAACTTTGCTCACTACACTCTGCCGTCATCAGGGTCAGGCAGGAGGATGGGATGTATACTTACAAACACACAGCGTGAAAGAGATCCCTGGCAGGTGCAGTAGAGTTGTCAGCAGAGGGTAGAGCAGAACGTCCAGGATGACAAGGAAGAGACGAGGCCGAGGGAACAATACTCAGCAGCAACAGGCCCCCCGGGGACCGAGAGGAGGGCGCAGTGTAAGTCTAACTCTGTTCATGTCCAATCAACATGGCCACTGGGTTTACCCTTACCCTGAGAATAACAGTCTTTTTAGGCCAGTGAAAGAGAATCCAGTTGTCCTAAATGTTTGTTTTGGGAATGAATCCAGTAAAGAGACACAGCATGAGGAATTACTGTCGCAGGTTTGTAAGCAAGACTGAAAACTTTCTGTGAATTTTGCCTTTGTGTTTTGCCTCACCGCTGTGAGTGGAGAGAGAGTAACCACAACTCATGTCTTTATTGACTCTAGACATACATTATAATTATCAGTTAACCACTTTTATGTGGGTACTTGATATACAACCTCTGAGGATATTTCACAGTGAGCTCAGGAACAGACTAAGTCATGATAATAAAGTCCTGATCATTTCATATAAAGTTAAAATGCAAGACGACATCAGTAATCTTTTGGTTTCAGAGTTCAAAGTGTGTCTTACATCACAGCAGATAAAGCTGTGTATATGTATCTGAACACAACACAAAGTCCACTGCATATTCAGACTTCAGAGTGCTGCCATTATTTACATCCGTGCTGAAGATATTATCAAAGATTATCTGCTTTTGATAGTTTTTACTACTTTTAATCTGGGAAGGAGTTCAAAACCACAACAGAAACAGTACCGCTGAAGGTTTTGACTTTTCACTCTGCAATAAATGTTGATTTACGTTGTCTTCCTACACTGCTTTGCTTTTGAATGTAAGCATTTTATAAAGGTGGAGTGACTCCAAGTATCCGCTTTACTTCTAACCATCCAATTACAAGCAGCTTAGGTAAACTGATGAGTAGCCTGTCTGTAAATAATGAAGTGTATGTCTGTTAGAAGCCACAACTTCTTAGTTTGTATGTCTTCTGTTACCAAGTGAACAAATGTTTTTCCTCTCTCTGTTCTCTTCTCTTGTCTTTGTGTTCAGGCTCTGAAGGAGCCGGCTGCTTACGCCAAGTCTACCGGCTATGAATCAAACGTCCTACATGAAAAGCTGACCATTACCCAAGCAAGGAGAGGAACACCAGGTGAAGTGAAATTTATTTTTTCCTTTTTTCATTATTTGTAATTGTCATGAAACCAAACATGCCATCAGATATGTGTAGAACAAACTGGTGACAGCAAGGACTAGAGAGAGGCTGTGAGGGACTCTATAGTCAGTTTGTCTGTTTACCTGATATCAGCTGTAAATAGAGATTAAGAAGAAAAGATAAACTGCTGACAAGCTGTTGCTTTGCTGATTACAGGGTTGGTATTGCGATTATTTCTTTTACAGGAATGTGTCATGCCATTTTTATGCAGACACATTTAGAAACACTCTCCAGATAAATGTCCTCATGATATCCTATCGGTTCATCTTTACAAACAACAGAACAGAAGATGTAAGGTTTTGTAATATCATGTTGGTATTCAAAAACATGCCCTCTTATTTCTTATCCTGCAGCTAATCGCCCCGTGCGAGTCTACGCAGATGGCATCTTTGATCTTTTCCATTCAGGCCATGCTCGAGCTCTGATGCAGGCCAAGAATGTGTTCCCCAACACACACCTGATAGTTGGAGGTAAAAACAAAGTAGATATCCCTCTCTTTGCACCATGGGGTTGTAAAGAGAAAGTGTTTGAATAAAACCAACCCTCAACATGAAAACTAATCTGGTACTCTCCAATAAAAGATGAGAAACATGCTATTTTGTCCCTCATAGTGACTCTTCAATAAGAGAGAAGGAAGGGAGGGACTCGTTGTAGATACTGATATACACTTTTAGTAGCCAATCGCACTGCCTGTAGCAACATAAAAACACAAAAACACCAGATGAAGGAAAAAAGGTTTGATTGAGTGATGTTCATTCGTTGACTTGAGCTGCTCCTTTGTTCTTCTTTAGTCTGCAGTGATAAGCTCACCCAGAAGTTTAAAGGCTACACAGTGATGACAGAGGATGAACGTTATGACGCCCTGACGCACTGCCGTTATGTCGATGAGGTGGTACGGGACGCTCCCTGGACCCTCTCTGCAGAGTTCCTCAAAAAACACAAGGTCAGAAGTCACAAAGTCTCCAGAGGCTCTGCTTCTTTCAGATATGTGGTAACACATCAGTCTGAGCTCTTGAATGCTACACTCTTAGATTGACTTTGTGGCTCACGACGACATCCCGTATACATCTGCTGGATCAGAGGATGTTTACAAACACATAAAGGAAGCAGGTAAAGATGTAAATATTATGTTAACACACACCAAAAGAAATAAGAGACCTGTATTTTTCTTCATTATGATGATTTCTTTAATGTCAGGGATGTTTGTGGCCACTCAGAGGACAGACGGCATCTCCACATCTGATCTGATCACTCGTATTGTCCGAAACTACGATATCTATGTTCGACGCAACCTGCAGCGAGGCTACACAGCCCAAGAACTTAATGTGGGATTCATTAAGGTCAGTGACATTTTCCTTTAATTCAAACAAAGAAAGAACACAGATTTTTCTGAATCAAACATTACCCAAACAATCCCAAATACTCCAGAAGTCAGTTGTCCTTTCTCTCACCTACAGGAGAAAAAGTACCGACTTCAGGACCAGGTAGACAAGATGAAAGAAACGGTCCGTACTGTGGAGGAAAAGTCCAAACACTTTGTCTACAGAGTGGAGGAGAAGAGCCATGACCTCATCCACAAGTGGGAAGAAAAGTCTCGAGAATTCATTGGAAACTTCCTCGAGCTCTTTGGACCTGATGGAGCCTGGGCAAGTTCAGAAGCATATTTCCATTCACACATTAATAAAGCAGTTACTTTTTCCACATAAACTGTTATAAAAAAAAAACTGAGGTTTATCTTTTGTTTTGTGGTGTTTTTGTAGCTGAAAAAAAAGAAAAAAAGAAGAAAAAAGTACACGTGTTAGCATTACATGAATTTCAGCACAAAAAAAAACAAACAAACTATTTCTTCCTTTTTTGTGTGTTTAGCATGCAATCCAGGAGCGAAGTGGCCGAATGCTCCAGGCCCTGTCACCCTACTCTTCACCCCGGGGTTCCCCAAGCAGCAGTCCCACAAGGAGACGCTCAATTTCTCCTGACTCTCCTCGTGCCTTAGCCTCTGCCTTAAATTCCTCATCCCTCACCTCTTTCTCCCCTCCATCCTCTCCAGCTTCCTCCTCTACTCGAAAAAAGAAGAAGCGGACATCTCGCAAAGCAGCCTCCACACACAACTGATCACGCTGATGATTAGGATTCATTTCAATGACAGGTTAGAATCCTGCAGACAAATGTGTGAGGAGGCTTACAGCTAATGGTACAAATTTAAAAAGGAGTATTTTATTACAGGTTCAGAAAAGGGCATATGTAATATGTAAATGTAAATAATGTATCTTCCCTGAAAGGCTTTAATATTGAGTATGATTTATTTAACAAAACAGTAATAGAGGAATTATAATAAAATCTAAACTCTGATGAAAAACTGATGAAATCTGTCCTATATTTCGATATTTTTGGGAGAAAAATCTTGAAAAATCAACATGTATACATAGAAAACAGTGATGATTGAATTCAATGGATCTGCAAATGCTGCTACATAGTTCTTATTTCAGTTCAAGACTAAATTTTGATCATATTAAATGATGAGATGTATAATCACAGTTTGTGTAAAGTTGTATAATCTTACATGTCTGTCCATCTATCTATCTATCTATCTATCTATCTATCTATCTATCTATCTATCTATCTATCTATCTATCTATCTATCTATCTATCTATCTATCTATCTATCTATCTATCTATCTATCTATCTATCTATCTATCTATCTGCATTCTTTGAAATGAGGGGATTTAATGCAAAAAAAAGTGCATTTTCTTTAATAAATGTGTATTCTTTTGACCGAAGACCAGTCCAGGTTGTACTCCACCCACTCCAGGGTGTAGGGCAGCTGAAGAGAGACAGGAAATGTGGGCAGTCGAGAGAGCAGAGAAAGACATGCAGCAAATGGTCAATGCCAGGCGTGGTGAGGATTATAGCCTCTGTAAATGGGGTGCACATTTTAACCACAAGGACAATTCCCCCAGAATATAATTTTTAACAAACAAAATTAGTTTATGAATAGCTACTGGACTGTAGATAGATTTCAGTTTACCAAAATGTTTGAGCTGGATAGTAATAACCATTTTTTGTTTCATCTAATTTAAAACTCTATTCACATGCATTGCATAAATGTTGTAATTTGTATGTAAAAGTGACAATATAAATGTCTGAAATGACAACTGCAATTATTTTTCATTAAAATTCTTGACAGTGAAGTTTTGACAGGAGAAATGTTAATGGATAGCCAAAATGTGATATTTGATAAGAGTGTGTTCAAGCTAAATATTAAAAGGACTTGTCAAAGCTTTACACCAGACACAATGAAGTTAGTTCAGCTTGTTAGTATTGTGTTGATGAGCTTCATGTAGTTACTACCTTGATAATACAACCTTCTTGAAAAATTTGAGCATAATTGTGACAAATGACTTAAACCTTAAGTTTTATCACCAAATTCTTAAGTCTATGGTTTGTAAATTTGGTAATGTGATTACCTCAAAGCATCTGTGAAGAACTTTCAATATGTGTTGAGTTTGAAGCCCCTACTGGACTAAGATGTAAATGTTACAGCTTTATTCTGTGGATGCAAATGTATTATCATGCTTAGTTGTTACAGTCAACCATCACTCATTGAGCATATTTGTGGTTTAACATGTAAAGAAAGGCTGTTTTCTTAATTGTGGCTTCACCTCTGCAGTAGTGTCAGACTTCTTAGATACAGAACAGCACTTCTGCCCCCATGTGGTTGAGACATTGAATTTTTGCAGCTTGAATCCATACTCTTTGAAAGTCATACTTTAATTCACAGAATTTAATGAATACATGTCCCATTTGATAGCTGATAAATCAAGTTATTTCAGTTATTAAATATATTTTTAATCTGAATAAGAAGCTTTCATTTTGGGGGTACTAACAGTCTATGATTACCAAAGCCAAACACAGTTTAGAAAGAAGGGACTCATCTTGAGGAGAAAAAAAAGTGGTTCAACTAGTTCAAAATGTGTTCAGAATCAGACATAGTTAATAAATCCCAGGTGAAAATTTGGTTTCATTGTGTTTCACCCTCTCTTAGGTTGAGATAAAGTATTTCTCGGGAATAAAGTGTTTCCATTAAGTTTTCAGACTGTGTTTATCTGTAGGACGCTTGGAACCTAGAAGTATTTTTCGCGCATGCTCAATGGCGCCTTGGTTTGCGGCGCTTGTTAGGTGTCTGCCCAGCCCAGCCGTCTAAAACCATGAACATGACGTCACCAGCAGCTAATGTCACACACGGATTAAAGATGGCGCCTTCTCATGCGCTGAAGTGCTGTAAACGGGCTCTGAACTGGATACCTGTGCTGTTTATAAACCTTGTTGTTGGCTGGTCTTATTATGCGTATGTCGTGGAGCTCTGTGTCTGTAAGTATGCTCACTTTTGCATGTCTTTTTTGCCATAGCGGGGCGTTTATTTGCTCGGGTTGACAGTTGCAGGGTTGCCAACTTTGCCAGGCTAGTTGAAGTGAGATTTCAACGTAGCCTCAAGCTGCGCACTGTGTACCTGACAGCATTATACTGACTATTTGATTACGTCCAGTTGATCACATACATACTCAACTCTCTAAGTTTAGGCATGTTTATATTGTTGATTTAACTGGACAACTTTTTAGTCTGAATGGAAGAAGAGAAATCGTGTCTGTGTAGCTTTGTCATTTATTAATAAATAATAACTTTATACTATAGGGAAAACGTATAAGGTAACATCATATATTAAACAGCCAGCTAAGTGTTATGAAACAAACAATGAAACAGTCAGATATTATTTTTATGCAATATGCAATTTGAATGAATGGACAAGGAGTTTATAAGCTGAGCTTACACGCGCGCATTTAAACGCAATCATGTATACAGTTGACCTCAGTTATATTTCTTTTGTGACAAGTGTATGTCCTATGTTGATGTCTGCGACTAAGGGTTCACGTGTTATTATTTTACCATATAATGCATTAATTATTGTATGTTGTCAATGGGAAAATAACTGTGGGTCTAAGGCCCTAGGACTATAAAATCGATTAGAGTTTGCTTTAAGAGTCATTAACCAATCAAACTGTTCTCCTGAACAAGAAAATACTCTTTTCAAATACTTGATGAGATTATCTGAATTTAAGACCAAAGGTTGTTCCTAAATTTATTTGATCAAAATGCAAAATTTCTAAATCCATGAATAGAATTGAATAAAATATTGACCCAGACAAAGAAACCACAATGTTTTTTCATACTTTTTGTTTTACAACCGCAAACACAACACTATCTGCACTACATTTACAACAAATATATCTAATTACTAGCAAGTAGATTTGTCCATGTGAGAAATTATGGGTTTTCTTCTTTAAGTTGTTAATGCTGTGATCAGCATGTAGTTGTACTGTAGTTATGTGTGTAACTCCTCAGCTGTGGTCAGGACAGGGACATCCCTGCTGCTCAAACAAAGCTTCCTGTCATGGGAGGGTCACTGCTGGCCGTGCCAGGCTGCTGCCACATGGTGCAAGAAACGGGTTGTGTGTGTGTGTGTGTGTGTGTGTGTGTGTGTGTGTGTGTGTGTGCGTGTGTGTGTGTGTGTGTGTGTGTGTGTGTGTGTGTGTGTGTGTGTGTGTGTGTGTGTGTGCGTGTGTGTGTGTGTGTGTGCGTGTTTAGTTGAGGAGTTGTAAGGACATTTCTCAATACTAATTATTCATATTTTGTTCTTTGTCTGTTGTAGATACAATACCAAATAACATAGAACGAAGTAAGTTTCTTTTTTAAGTGTATTATTTCAGCAGATTTCCAGATGCCAGTTTAACTTTGAGCTAAATTTTGTCTTTTTCATTTCTCAACAGTCATCTATTTGGTCATCTTTCACATTTTCTTCTTCATGTTTATTTGGTCATACTGGAAAACTATCTGGTCCACACCAGCTGGTCCTTCAAAAGCAGTAGGTCAAGATTGTGTTTCTTTTAAATGAATGATAAATTTAACATTCCCTTTTGAATTGTACATAAAAAAATATCCTAATCCCTTTCCCAAATGCAGTCCAATGGAGCTCTAAGTACAATATATGATGCCTTCCTTCACTGACTCCTGTCTTCTTTTGTTTTGTCAGTTTGGTCTTCCCCGAGCGGAGAAGGAACTATATGAACGAGAAGAGCGAGGCGAGGCACAGCAGGAGATTCTGAAGAAGGTGGCAAGGACTTTACCTGTATATACACGTACGGCAGGAGGAGGTGAGGCCAATAATGAAGTGGCAAAATCAACTATGGTCAGTTTAAATGCTCAACAGGTGATTTTAAAACTTACCCCCGTTGCTTATTACAAAGTAGCAAGGTCACAGAGACTCAGCAGTTCTTGTTTGTCAGTCACATGAAAAAACAGCGCAAATGAAATTGCGTAAATGTGTTGCTAAACCGTGCCTTCCCCTTCTGGATGAAAAGCAACTCCTTTTTTATCTTTATGAAAAGTACACATACATGTAAGGGATTATCCTGTGTAGTGAAAACTGGAAACAGGCCAGCTGTATTTAAAGTAAAAGCTCTTATTTCTCTGCATTCAATACCAGACTCACCTGTCTTGCGTTTACAGATCCGCTTTCATCAGGGGAATTATTTAGACCCAGGTGCAGTTTGTTTACTCAGTTGGCCACACCTGGCTTTTTACCTCATTAGCAATTATGGCCTGAAGTGTTTGTTTCAGAGGGGGGCAAAATAATACCTGCTGCTTAGACAAACCTTGTGGATGTGCCAACACACATACAGTACATGACAGCATTTAGGTAAAAATTAATATTTTTAGGATCTGCACAAGATGCCCCTTAAATTCTGCTTGGAATGGAATAATTGCTTCCTTGCTTTCACTGTCACATAACAGTTCTGTTGTTGTGAGAAAAGAATCAGTAGTTCTACTGTGTGACTAATGATTCTTTAATATTTCTCTTAATAGCGATCAGATACTGTGACCACTGTCAGGTAATCAAACCTGATCGCTGCCATCACTGCTCAACATGTGAGATGTGAGTGTTTTCTGAAATATTCCCAGTGAAACTGTCTCATGGTTTCTGTTTCATTTATCCAAATCAGCTAAATTAGCTAATGATAATTATAGCTTATGTAAATAATAATAATAATAACAACAAAAAATGTTGAAAATGCAGTTGTGTTACCGTAAGTGTTTAAAGATGAAAGTTATGGTTGTAAACAAAATTTCAAAATAGAATTAAATGAAGTCCTCAATGAGAATTTAACATTTATGAGTTGGTTCTAATTGAGTTTTTGGTTTTCTTATTCTTATTCTCTTATTCTTGAAGGTGTGTGCTGAAAATGGACCATCACTGCCCTTGGTAGGCTTTTTAATCTTAAGTTGTTTTTGACACTTAAAATGATTTTCATTCCATCATAATTAAGTTTGTTTGAATAATAAAAAGATCACCACTCATTTTCTTTTCTTGTCTCGTGTTCCTGTAATGTTTCCTCTCAGGGTGAATAACTGTGTAGGATTCTCAAACTACAAGTTCTTTGTCTTATTCCTGGCCTATGCCTCACTCTACTGTGCTGTTATTTGTGCTACAGTCGTCCAGTATTTCATCAAGTTCTGGACTGTAAGTACACAAACTTCCTCTTTTTCTGTAACTGGTTTCTGCTTTCATATGAACTCTTCATCCTTTTTACTCAGAAGTTTAGAATTGTGTAAAAATAATACTGCTGCTTTGAGGTAAACGTGTAACTGAAAATAACATCATTATTTATTATTCATGTAAATTAGATGGTTAGATATTAAGTGTGAGCAGGCTGTGGTGAGGTGTGTGATCAGACGCTGGTGATTGAATCACAAGACTAACTGATTGGTTTGCAGTCGTGACACTGTAGAGTGCGAGGTCATGTGACCTCTTATCAGGAGATCCTCTTCACCACTCTTATTTGCATGAGACAATAGCTCCTCTCACTTAGTTCAACAGAGAAGATTGTGTTCCAGCAAATCCAAGACAAACGTGAAATATTGTTCTGAAGGAACAAATGCAAATAAAATGTGAGGATTCTTCTCCTGTATTGCAGCTGTTGATAAAGATAAAGATGACGTGACCTGACCTAATGCTCAAAGCTGAGCAGAGGTGGTGTTTACAGTCATGCTAACACTCATTTTTTTCTCCTGACTCCAGAAACAGCTGCCTGACACACACGCCAAATTCCACATCTTGTTTCTTTTCTTTGTTGCGGCCATGTTCTTCATCAGCATACTGTCGCTATTCAGTTACCATCTGTGGCTTGTGGGAAAGAACAGAACCACAATAGGTAGCTATGAAGACATTAAGTGTTGTAGAACTCCTGATTAAATCTTTAAGGCCACACTAAATCACTGCATTTGTTTCTGATTACTTTCAGAGGCTTTCAGGGCACCTGTCTTCACAAATGGTCCAGACAAAAATGGATTTTCTCTGGGCTTTAGTAGAAATATGGCTGAGGTGTTTGGAGACCAAGCTAAGTACTGGATTTTTCCAGTTTTTTCAAGGTGGGTGTTTAGTAGCTGCACAGGTTGTATTATGTTTACACGGTGCTTAAGCTGATCAAGTCTGATTTTGCAGACCTAAAAAGTTCATACCTATCAATAAAGTTCTTAACCATGAATCTATCTTGTATTTATATGTTTCTTTGTGCCTTTTTTTATCCCTGTTTATCAGTCTGGGAGATGGACATTCATTTGTCACCAGATTGGTACACATAGATGCTGAACAAGCCAACACCATCCTGCAGCAGAATGGCAAAAGGCTGGTATTATTTTGTACTTTCCTTTGAAATCACCTGACCTGTCTCTGCTGAGTCTCTCTTGGCTAACAATCCTTACTATGATTTTTATCGCAGCCCTGTTGATGGGGAGGCCAAACCCTCTTCGCTTGGTAACAACATACAACACACATTGGACAACAACAAAGAGAACATTAGTATGCTGTCTATACCTTTATTCACAGTTTCTGTTTCACATGTGGTTTTTATGCAGCTCTTACTGAATATATTCCTGCTTTCTTACTGAAAGACATCCATCTGATCCTAAATCCAGACTTGTGTTATCACTTTTTCTTTTCAGATGGAGGCCAGACAGTCTCTGTGACGATGGAGAGTGATCCATAGCAGGTATGTGAACACAAATCATTGAAAACTGTCGAGCTTTGCCGGTTTGACCTCCTCCTGTGTTTATATGTGATTTATTTGCTGTTGTTGCAGGTTTCCTGCATTTCAAAACTCTGTAGCCTTAAACCAGGAGCACCAGCGCCCCAATGGAGCTGTCATCTACCCTCATTTTAAGTTTGACACTGCAGCCTCAAGCCACACAGTTTTGTACATGCATCAAATGGACCGTTCTCCAGTATGATTGCTTTGGATCAGCATCTTGTAAACACATCAAAGACTGTACAGCAACTTCATGGACTGCACAATTCTGAACCAGAGCTGACTCAAAGGTTCAGAGTTGCAAGTTCTGTCTTTGATTAAAGCCAAAGACATTCAAATTATTTTGCACTATTGTTGCATCTGTAATCTCCCTGGAACCAGCTTACAACCTCATAATCAGAGTCTGCCAACATGGATTAATAGTAACCTTAAACGTTTAAACTAGAATAACATAATTTATCAGTATTAATCCAGCTTTAACAGATAAAGCACAAATTAAGTAATGATTATCACTCTGACTATTTTAGTTCATGGTTTAAAAATTAAGGAATGTTTGAGGTCTGTCTGTTTACACTTGTAAGATATTTAATTTTTTACATTTCAAATTTTATACTGTGGTTGCACATACATGTTAGAAAATCTTAAAATGGACCAAATTCAGTTGAATGAGTGTTCAATTGTTCATTTGTAATTTCAGGTTTAATTTATTTAATTGTTAAATCAATTTGCTTTGTAAAATACAGTGTAACTACATTGAGCTGCCATGTTTCAATCTTTTATTTATGTTTGTAATTTATTTCAAGTGTTTTTATTGTGGGATTTTTTACTGTAATAGCTCATTTTATCTAAAAATAACTTTTGTTTTTTTTTAACAGCATAGATGATGGTCAATATCTCTCTTGTCAAAGTTTCCACTTTCATGATCAAACCTTTGCTCTTGTATGTTTTTGTTTTAAAACTAATCAATCTGGAGTGTTATGCCAATGATAAATACCTGTGTTCGTTTCATTTTTTTTTATCCAGTTTGATCATAAGAATTACAAATTTACAAGTTGGACTAGAAGGGTAAAAATGAAAACCCAATAAAACTGTCAAGAAATCAATGTTAAGGTCTACTTTGTTCCTCAGCCTGTACCTGGACTGTTAAGGGGACACAGTACCAGTGATAAACAGCGTGTTGCCATCATGAATGGTCCTGTTTGTTTGGTCCTGTTTGCTGATTAAAAATTGTTTTGTTTTGTTTTTTCAAACCAAAAAGGACATGTAGATAGAGAGACAGAGAAAAATATTATGCCTCATGCTAAGAAAGGTTTAAGGGTGGATATTTATTTACAAGGGTAACTGATTCAGGACTTGTAGCTATTTTGCATTCTTTGTCCCTAAACATACTAAAACAAACAAGAAATTTTAATGAAAAGATCTCAATTTTAAAAAAGGTTAGTACAAAGCCTAAGCCAAAAGATGAATTGGCAACAAATGTACGTTTCATTTCCATAAATAGCATGAACTCCTACTTGACGACGTAATGACGTATGAAGCGGTTAAAGAACGTGCGTTCAGTACACCGTGCTGAAACTTTACGACAGGTACATTTCAAAGAAGTCTTTGGCTGTAACACAAGACTGTTCACCTCATGTTTACGAGCTCATTAAAGCTGACAAGCTCAGATAAATGTTTGACTGAACATGGTGGGCGGGGAACAGGACTGACCTGCTACATAGGTAAGGGTGAATGAACTGTATGTCGTTCACTTGTCCACAACAATGCAACAGATAACGTCTCAACACTTAAGCTTTCACAGCATAGATGCTATGAACTCTTCAATACTTTTTGATCGACGCTTTAAAAAAAATTTCATTCCCTAAATGCCTAAATAAATATACAGCATTTTATTTTTAATGTTTATAAAATTATATTCATGTTTATATTTATTTCATAAGACACTTTACTCTGTGTAAGTTTCATAGTTTTATGACAGGACTGCAAATTGATTCGCTGTTCAAAAAACAAAACAACAAAATAAAAAAACACCACACAGCTTACCAAATTTTATTTAATGAAATCTCGTTCAATCCTTTAACAGCAGCCAAAGTGGCCTAGCAGAAAATACCACATGCTTGAAATACTCCACCATTGAAATTATATGTTGTAACTATGTTGTTAAAAACAAATATAAAGTTTTCAAGGTCCAACATTCATTCTTAAATTATAATGGCTATCAGTAGATTTATCTTTACCATCAGGTTGTTCAATCTGCAATAATGCATCACATTCTATAAAATTATCTTGTCAACATCCTGCCATAAATGTGTATCTCTACAATTGTAACTCATCATTAAGTTTGATAAACAGCCTTTTTTCCCCCCTGACTTTCTTTCTCTGTATTTCTTTTTGGAACAGCAACAGTGAGGCTGACTGTTTTGATCTTAATAAGTAGCAACATTTTGTCATCCTTTAAAGAAACGCCTAATTGTTAAATCTTCTGTCTAAGATACATGACTTTCACTGGACAGAAATAAATAAATAAATCAATAAATAAAATATGCTTTACAATTAACTAATATCTGATGCGTTGTAGCTCTGTAGCTTAAGGTGAATGAACTAGATTATGAAATATTCATATTACTCACAGTCCGACCTTGAAGCAGTAATGTTTATCTTTCATAGCTTTTATATTTACTGAGAAGGAAACTACACACCCTGTCAAAGTTCACCTGCCGTGGTTTCTTCTGCAGGTCTCACATTTTAACTTTAACCCTGACCTTTGTTTTTCTTTAATAGCTGTGATCCTGTGAATGAATGTGTGACAGTTACTTATGGAGTGGTTCTTTGTAACTTTGTAAGCCCTGAGCCTCTGATTCAACTCTCAATCCTAGAGAGTCATTGTGAGAGTGAAGTACACCTGCTCTTCAGCCTAACACTTGGAGTCTATGGCTGACACTGCAATGTGAAGGAAAGGCAGATTCTTTAAGGAGACCTTGGTAGATGCTTCAAAAGAAAGTTTGGATCTCAGTGTATTATTTCTATGGACACCATGGAGGAAGCGCTAAACGGAACGATCCATCCTGCTTGTTTACAAGAGCCCCCACTGGCGATTGATGTGATAAAGCGTAAGTGACCCACATTACCACATCCTGCAGCTGACAATGTTTATTTATTAACCAAAACCAAAGTGACGACTTTAAAAAATCCATTTTAGCAGTTTTTTCTCAGTCTTTGAGTACTTTTTCTATTTATTCTCCACTTAATCAGTCAATCCCACTAAGATTAAGATCCTGACAAAGTGAAAAAATATTTACAGTCATTAAAAAATATTACACAAGAAGCATTAAAATATTAACAGAACTTAAGTTTATTCACAGCTCATATGAGGTGAAGCAGTGAACACAACACTTGTGAAAACACAAAGTGGCTTCGTGTGTGGACTGTACACAAGTCCATAAGTGTGACCGAGAAACAGTGATGGGAAGGAAAGTTATCATTTGTGGTCAAGTAAGCTTTGACAAATTAGACTCACCTGTGTATATTGATGAGGCAGAATTACATCAGAAATGGAAATTCACAACATAGAGGAAAAACGCGAATATTCAAATTTTTGAACCTTTAATTGGTTTCTTATTTGCTGTACTGCATCAAAGTCCACGATCAAGTCATGCTCCTTAGTATTAATGTAATGGGCCAAGCATAGAGCCCTGTGGCACCCCCCTTCAGAAAAACCTTTGAGTAAACTTTACCTGAGACAAAAGACTTTGTGTTTATGCTTCATGATGTCAACAATAAATCAATATCAAAATCATCCAGTCAAATCTATCATGTGCTGTTCTTACATTGAGCGTGTCAAACTTTAGGTGTATAACTGTCCTTGAAATAACCCAAGCCTGTTCCATGCTTTCTGCTCTGACTGTTTGATCACAGAGATGGATGCATTTGGATTTTGCCTGTACGTCATGCTCACATTCATGTCCTGTGTGTCTCTGGGGCTGTATCTGGAGCAGTGTGTGTTCATATATAAACACCTGCCTTACCCCAAGAAGACTACCATTATGTGGGTGAATGGAGCAGCACCAGTAAGTATCTTTTCATTTCATCAGGAACAAATGAGAACATTTTATTATAGAAATTTACTTTAAAAATACCTATGTTAAAATAATTTCATGTATGTCTCTAACTTGATTGTATTTCTATCTTACAGGTCATAGCAACCATGTCTTGTTTTGGGATGTGGATCCCAAGGGCGGTCATGTTCACAGACATGACGTCTAACTGGTATGTTTTCTCTCATGCAGCTGCATCACCATGTCATTCAGCAGTATGAGCTCAGTTTATCGGAGCAGTCAAAGCTAGATGGGACCTCTTCATGAATGCAAACATTATCTTGTTTATTCGTTTCTTCTACCTTACTTAACTGACTGACACAAAATACCACTGTGCATGGTTTCCCGTTTATTATCTAAAAGCTTTGACCAGTAACTGTCTCACTTCACATTGAACTCATCACCTTTGTTATCTCAATGTCGAAGTTAAAATAAGAGTTCACATCTACCTTATCATTTAATCTCCTGGTATTGTTCTTTGAAATCAACAAAACTGGCTTTAAATCAATTGGGCTGTGGTTATAAAAACGCCTGCACTGAGTGCAACTTGCTAAAAATAAGACAGTATAAAACTCAGCTTTGTGGCCTTGAACATCTCCATAAAACAGGGGGATTTCACCATGAGCAGTGATAAATTTAATGTGCCTTCTAGTTTATGTGATTTTTGCCTGACGCATACAGAGCGGCACGTTTAACAGGGTCAAAATCCATCAGCAAGAATGTGTGTGGAATAGTTTGTTTGGAGCTCATAAAAAGTGGATAAGGATTTTTTTGCTTTTTGTAACTTCTGCAAAAAAAATCCAGATGTCATAACATACAGTATATAACTTCATAATACTAATACTGAATTTTCTTGCTTTGTTTAGTTATTTTGCTGTGGTGGTGTATAAGATGTTGGTTCTGATTATCGAGGAGCTGGGGGGAACTCAGAAGTTCCTGGAGCGCTTTTCGGATAAAACGTTACGGATCAGCACAGGACCCTGCTGCTGCTGCTGCCCCTGTTTACCTCGTGTGCCCCTGACACGGTATTTATTCAAAATTATAGATGAGCATTCTGGGTATTTCATATTATGATTGTAAATCAAAATAATAAAAATTCTTGTTCTACTCCTGAGAAACTGTTTACATGAATCCTTTTTTTGAGACACTTCATTGTCTGATCTTCTTAGTATGTCCTTGTCTTGGTCCTGATCTTTTAGGCGACTGTTGTTCTGGCTGAAGCTGGGTGCTCTTCAGTATGCCATCTTAAAGACGGTGCTCTCTGTCGTCTCTATAGTTTTATGGACTAATGGCAATTTTGATCTCTCTGATGTAAGTATCTGAAATACATCTTTACATTCCTGAATGTACTACATATTATATCAAGCTGGCACAAAATAACACCAAATTGAAAATCTTTGCTTGATTTTCAGCTGGAGATCACTGGTACAGCCATTTGGATTAATCCATTCATTGGCGTTCTCACCATCATCTCCCTCTGGCCTGTTGCCATCGTCTTCATGAACTCAAACAGCCATCTACGCAGCCTCAATATAGTACCCAAGTATGCCATGTACCAGGTGAGTCAACAAAACTACTATTTAATGTGGGCTACACTGCTCAGTCAGCTCTATGTTTTATCATTAACTCCCATGAGGACTTTTTAGCTGGTAACAGAAGAAAACAGTGACGTCTCTTAATAATCTACAAAAACAAACCATACCATCAACTAAAACAAAAAAAAATCTGATATTCTACATTTTGATGAATGCTGCTTCCATGTCTTAACAATGGAATCCTGCTTGACATATAGTTTGTATTAAAAGATTCAGTGGAACTGTAGGATGTAAATCATTCTGTTTTTCTCCTCAGTTAGTACTTGTCTTGAGTCAGCTGCAGACATCGATCATAAACATCTTGGCCTTGGATGGTTCCATCGCCTGTGCTCCTCCTTTTTCCTCACAAGCTCGTGGATCATGTGAGCAACATTTCTTAACTTCGCTCTTAATCGGCTTTGGAAATCTGTGGTGAAATAATCCATTTCAAACCCCGACTCTCTCCCTCTCTCTGCCCCGCAGTGCTGAGTCAACAGCTGATGATCATGGAGATGTTCATCATCACCCTCGTCTGTCGTTTTTTTTACCGTCGCGTGTATGACGAGCTTCCTCCTGAGGTGCATGACAATGATGTGAACGCTGAAGTCGCCTTGAAGTTGCCTCTGGAAGAGCATGATGTCTAAAAACAAAGAGACTCTGAAAGAGCTAAAGTCACCACTGCTCTGTATCACTTCATTGTACCTGAAAGATCATCAAATAGTTCTAGACATTGAAAACTGTTTTCAAACTGTTAGAAACATTTTACCCCATTCACACTAACATAGAAGAAGAAAACAACACAATCTGGTTTACTTTCAACCCCTCCTGGACATTCTTTTTTCATTTCTCCCTTCTACAAAGCGGTCACTGAAATTTATTGATATCCGGTGACAGAAATTTAAAAAAATATATTCAACATATTTTTTTGTTTTTGCACAGAACAAACAAAATATAATTTGATTCTGTCATAGTATAAATGCATACATGTCAGTGTTTGACAGTTTAAAACTTAAGCAGATGAACAAACTTTCAGATAGACAGGAGACAGAATAGAGAGATTCTTTTCTTCATTCTTGTGATGTTTGTAGTTTTTTAAGAAAGAGTGAGACATCGTACGATGACAGTATGCTCATTGTGTTTCTTGTAGAGAGTAAAGTAAGAAGATTGATACCACCTTTTTGCCGGTGCAGTCCCCCTGGAGATACAAACAGACTAATAGCTCCTCTGTCATCAGTTCATAAAGCACAGTTAAAAAAAACATTCTGAAAATGCTTAATGTGCAGGACTTTTTCTCTGCCTGGTGAAAGAGCTTTATGACACTGATGTAAACGTGGTCTCAATCTTTTAACTGAAGTCAGTCTTTCCAGCACAATGAATATACAACTAAAAAAACCAACTACTTTTATGAGGGCCTGATTCGAATAACCATCTTTTTGCACTAGTAGTGTTCAACAACTCTACATCAGAGCACCCTCTTTTGAAGGGTTCCTTAGGATGTCTTCAACACCTCTGCTCTTCTTAGTCATGAGAAAAGTACTAAGTCTGCTGTTTCATTTATTCTACCACATCATTATATTTTATGGAGAAAACATCAAAAACAGCTGATAGACCAGTGTGGCTAGTTTCTCCTTCGTACGGACCGCCATCATTGTTGTTAACAAATTGATATCAGACGTCCCATCCAGCTTAATTTTGCTTTGTCAATGATGAAAGAAATGTGACACTGGCAAGTGTGGCAGTGTTTAAAGCTGAACTAAATGTTAGCCCTTCAAATGCAGTTTTTATTACTCTGATATTTTCTTTCGAGCACAATAATAATAATAATGAAACTATTTGAGTCATTTCAGTAGAGTATTTTGTGTAGCCTCTGAGGGAAATAAAACCTTCAGAAAAATTTCAAATACACATTTTTAAGAGACCAGCATACTTAAACTAAGCATGCAAAACTGAGATAAACACTGAGAGAAAGAAATTTAAAAAACAGAAAAATGGTCCTTTGGTCTGAAATGTACAGATTTATGGATATTTGTGAAAAAGAGCAGTTTTCATTAGCATGAAAACAGTAAATAATTACATCTATTTATTTGTACTATGTGTGCCTGTGTGTAAGAGGCAGAGTTTTAGTGAGTCTAATGACACTGATGTATTCTTTTGTATTAATTTTATGAACTGGTACAGTATTCACTTTGGTATGTATCGATGTATTCATTTTCCGGGTGTTGTGTTTTATACTCTTCACATGAAAACCGTCAATAAAAAGGATCCAATCCTTTCACGTGTCTGTGTGTGTGTGTGTGTGTGTGTGTGTGTGTGTGTGTGTGTGTGTGTGTGTGTGTGTGTGTGTGTGTGTGTGTGTGTGCGTGTGTGTGTGTGTGTGTGTTATTAACCCTCCTGCACATTTAAATTCTGTATAATCATGTATGTGCCGTAAAAAAAATATAAAGGCAGCTACATTTCACTGCAACTGCACCCCAAAACCTCCTCCTGTGTCCTGACCCAGCCACAAAAAAACCCAGCTAGATTCATTCGAAGATTGCTGACCCACTTAGAAAGACTTATTTGGGACAGGGAACACATGCAGATGAGACAGCAACTTTATTTTAGGACCTGTTTTTCATTTTAATGCTGTGAAAAAAAATGCTGTATGTTGTTTCTTCAGCTGACACAAGAGGTCAGACTTGTCCTTACTTGAAAACTCATTGTGCAGTAATAATAGATTTATGGTTGCCACCCTGCTAGCTTACACCATTAGTTTACAGAAAAAAACAGATTTATTTTAAAACACAGAGGCGGTTTTTATTCTTTAATTTTTTTTCACTTTATTTAAAAAAAAACAACCTGATCAAAGATATTCAAATTAAACTAGTATTGTGGCTCTTTATTTTAAAATAACAACAGCTGTCCCCCAATGCCATCAAGTGCGCCAAGTATCAATGAACCTTGTTGAGTTTGTGAAGTCCTACTTACAAAATACTACATCTGACAAAATGCAGACTTACTTCTCAGGTGATCCTCATGTTATTTTGAAATAAAAGGGTCTAACACTGTAAATTAGAGGACTAAATCAGAGATTAAGACAATATAAATGACCATAATTCCAAAAAGAAAGGTGCAAGTTGAATGTTTGTTTTTAAAATGTCTTTATGTTAATGTTAATTTATCTTTGTTTGCCTTATATTGTATTTTTAATTATGTGTCTCTACTTTTTTTTTTACCTTTTTATGTGAATATGGACCTATGGGTCTGAAATAAAGTGTGAAGTATTATTACCGCTCATTATTTGAAGGGAAACTCTACCCTGTGTTCCTCCCCCTGACTTTGTTAGGTAATCCATTCATCCATTCATATGCAATCATTCTGAATGTCTCAGTTGTCTTCAGGACCTCTTTTTACATCTTGCTGGATGTTTAAAAGTTCAAGCCTTTGATAATTTTAAATTGATTTCATGGTCACATTATCCCAGTTTAAACTTTCTGGGATTTGCTCAGTTTGCATTCGTTGTAGTTCTGGGTGCGGAAAAATGCTTGAAGTCATGAACTGTAAAGTAAATAGATGAAATAGTGCACACAGAGGTATAAAGCCAGTGTGTGCCAGTCATCTCCTAAACTTTAGAATGATAATGCTGAAACGCTGATACAGCTTCTTCCATCAAGTTACTCTATTTTACTGTCACATCTTGTTCAAACCATAATTATTAGAGAACTTAAATGGTTTGTTGGGACCCATGTTGCAACCTCTTGAATTGATTATCAGTATACTTCAAACAAAAGCATATAATAGTAGTTTACATAAACATGGATGAGATGTTCACGTAAGGGAAATCAATGAGGAGTATTTGTTGCTGCTGTTTATGTAAACAAAGTCATCAGACAGAGAGGAAGAGAAAGCTGCGTTCAGGGTGGGTTGACGATGGCCCCTGGCTCTGCACTGCTGACGAAAGCTTCTTAGCTCCTCTGTTGCCATGGCAACCGTGGAGAGCAGCCAGAGAAAAACGAGGCAAAGAGGAGGAGGGGCTTCGGAGGCAGAAAGAGAAGAGAAAGGGCTGGATGAGAGAGATAGAGAGAGGGAGGGATACAGGCAGCGGATAAAGAAACACACGAAGAGAATCAGAGGTAGAGTGAGGATTCAGACGGGAATACAGATATTGTCTGGATTTCAATGCTCACGCCACTGCTGGATGTGGAATAATTAGTGCAAGGGAAAGGAGGTTACACAGGAACAAGCAAAAAGGGAGAAGATGGATTTACAAACAGAGAACACGGAGCCCCCACCTTGTGAGACCCAGTCAAGTGGAAAAATCAGAAAAGGATTCAAGCTGTTTGGCAAACGAAAACCAAGTAACATCTTTTCTATTCGTAACAAAGGGGATGGAAACAACAAATCACCTGTTAAAGCGAGCAAAACCCTGGATGGATTATCAGAGACCGCTGCACCAGATTCAGAGCAGGAATCAGAAAAGGAAAAGAGACATGAGGTGAGTCAAGGAGAGAAGGAGCAGGCAGAGGAGGAGCCACTCAGCGAAGATGGCGTTCTGGCCGCTGCTCCGGCTCGCACCTCCATTTCTTCAACCAGCTCTGCCAAGTCCCTTAGTTTCCTGTCCTTACTGAGGGGTGGGCGGAGAGGGATGGGGGACCACAGGGCCCACACCCTGTCCCAGCCGGTGGGTCGGCAGCGTCGAGGGCTGAAGGGTCTCTTTGGCAATGTTAAGTTCCTGTCAAAAGATAAAGAGGACAAGGAGGAAGCCCCTCCGAGCCCACTGCTCATGTCATCCCGTGCCAACAGTGTGGAAATCATCAAAGAGGACCTCACTCTGACCCCCAAATCCCAGCCACGCTCTCTGGACAGCCCAGTTACAGAGCCCATCAGGGGTGTAACAACACAGGACAGTTCAGCCACAAGCCCGTCAGATGCCGTAACTCCCCAGGCAACAGCAGGCAATGTGAGTAGTACTAATGAGCATGTGCCGCCTTTACCCGACTCTGAACCCCCTTTGATGCCCGGTGATAACAGTCTGAGCTCCTTGCTGGCAGACATCTCCTCTCTCCTGACCTTTGACTCAATCTCCGGAGGTGATATCATGGCTGATGTGGAGGCAGAGTGGGGGAAAGCCAGCAGTGCCATCAGTGCTGTGGTGACTGAAGTCACGTCATCATCTACATCTCTCTTCTCCAAACCCTCCATCTCCTCCCCGCTGACCTCTACCTCTGTTAGCACTGCTGTCAATGCAAAACCCTCTCCTGTAGCCTCAACCCAGTCCTCAACCCCTCTGACAAAGACATCAACGCCTTCTTCTCCCATTGTCAAGCCGAGCACCATCATCACAACGCTGACCAAATCCTCCACTTTGACCACTCACTCAGTCAAAGTGAGCTCGGACTCTGCTCCAGTCTCTACTAGCACTGCTCCTGTAACTCTAACAAGCTTCTCAACTCCAAAAATGTCTTCCCCTTCAGTGACAGCTAAATCCACACTGAGCACCACCTTCACTTCAACCACAACTCCTCCACACACCCCAGCTACTGTAGTCAAGGCTCCCTCAGCTAGTCCTACACTTACCTCTGCCATTAGCAAATCAGCTCCTGAGACTGCTGCGCCACCTCAAGTAACCACTTCAGTAAGTAAACCTAGCCTGGTAGCTACCCCTTCCCCAGTCAAACCTCCAGTAACCCACAGCCCTCCAACTCCTACTTCTAAGATCCAAGATCCACCCATCAAATCGGATTCATCTGGAGGTTCAGTCCTGCAAACTTCCACTTCTTACAAACCTTTCCTTGGCTCAGTTGCAGCAGAATTTGAAGCACCAGCAGCAGAGTCTCTGGCCTGTACTGTTACAACCAAACCCTCCCCTACTCCACCTGTTTTCCCCTCCAAGATGACAACAGCTCCCACATCAACTACAACCTCAAGCACGATGTTTTCTGCACTTTCCAAGCCCCAACTCACATCAAGCCCAGTGGACGTAAATAGGACGACTCCTTCCCTTGCAGCTGTTCCGGATCTTCCCTCTACCTTTACCTCCATGGCTAAGAGCCAATCAATTCCTGCTCCTGTTTCACTTTCCTCAACTTCTTTTGATAAAACTCCTCCTGCATACAAACCTCCTCCTGTACCAGCCTATGTAGATAAGGCTCCACCTGCTCCAGCAACATCTCCAGCCTCTGTCTCGCATCCTAGTGTTTCTATACCATCCCAAGCACCTCCTGCTTTGGGTCAGACCCAAATCTTTCAATCTAGAGGTCCTTGTGCCCCTGTGCAAGTTACTGGAGCTAAAGATCCACCTGCTCCTGCTCCAAAGCATGTTTCTCAAACTAATGATCCTCCCTCTTTTGCTCAGATCCCAGCTTCCATATCTAAAGATCTTCCTGCTCCTGTTGCTGCTCAAGTTACTCTACCCAAAGCCCCTTCTATACAAGCTCAAATCCCAGTATCTGTATCTAAAAATGCTCCTGTTCCTGGTCAGACCCCAGGTTCTGTGATTAGAGACCCCCCTGCCTCTGCCCAAATATCTGTATCTAAAGATGCTCCCGCTACAATTCAAGGATTTGTATCCAAAGACGCTTCTGCTCCTGTTCAGAATCAACTGTCTCAATCTAAAGCCCCCTCTGCACCCACCCCTGCCCCATGCCTTGTCTCTTCTTCTTCTCTCTCTTCTCCCCCTTCATCCCAGCAGAGTGAGGCCTTCATGTCTGGTAAGACAAGAGGAAGTGAGCAGACATCAGTGGATGGGAAGCTGTCCGGTTCAAGTAGCATAGAAGCCCTGAGTTTTCAGACGGTGCCAGACAAAACAACAGAGCAGCATAATGAGTCACGAGCAAGCCTACCCAGAGAAAAGAGGACACCACAAGCCAAGCCATCTGGACTCAGCAAAATTCCTGTGGTTGGAGGGGGCAGAGCAGGAAGGATACCTGTTCGAGATAGTCAACACGTGGATGATGAGGCCAGCAGGGACCCACCTACTCCAGTGCAGGAAGAGGAGAGGCTGAATTTCAACTCACATGACGCAGGAAGCAAAGATAAAATCAAAGATCTTGAGATCAATGTGCCCACCTCAAAACACAGCCAGGAGGAGAGTCAGCAGCAGAAAGCTCTCACCAGTTTACCGCGTGACTCAAAGATCCCTGTGAAACATGGAGCCTCACAGATCCCTCAAGCTAAAGAACCGCAACGCACAAAGATACCAGTGTCAAAGGTCCCTGTCCGCAGGGCTGGAGCTAAACCTGCAGCTGCAGGTGGCAGCACTCAGATAAGGAAATAAAACAATGGACTGAACCCCAAGGACACTTATTGTGGTTTTTATTCCAACTTTCTTTTCCAATGCATCTACACAGCCACCCTTTTTAAACTCATATTTCTATTCTGTACTTCTTGGCTGGTCTCTCTGTCATCTCTTGGCTTCATGACACAACAAGCAACAGAAACAGAGTAACGGACCCTGACAGCACTCAAGCACAAAACATCTCCACAGGGAGCCCGAGCAGAAAGCTTGGCTCTGCGATTCTGAGCAAACTGGACATGAACTCAGGAAAGGTTTCGGGGTCACACCTGAACACACAGCAGCAGCAGCAGCATTGGTGAAAAGGAAAAGCAAGCTTAAAGGTCTACTGGGAACACAGTAACACACACACACACACACACACACACACACCCACACACACACACACACACACACACACACACACACACACACACACACACACACACACACACACACACACGGGCGAGTGCCTTTTGAGGGGTGCTTTTCCTACAGACTCAAAACTTGTCCAGTCTTTTTCTACAGTACTTTTAACTTTTGTTACGTCTACTTTTTGTAGGAAACGTCAATTTTTTTGTCTTTCTTTACAGGAAGTCTCTTTGATAATATCAAGTCCCTTTACCTTTTATTTACATCAGAAAAATAAGAAGAAAAATCACAGGAGCTCTATAAATTAAATGCAAAACAACCAAACTCACATTCCGCATCTATCTCTGGATGTATGTAGCAGAAAAATGTGCCATTATATTTTGCACAAGTTGTTGAACTGTACAGCGCCTGTTTGTCTGCCTGCTCATATGTAACATGATGAGATCTCACTGTGAACTATCCAACAGACTGCGGGAGGAATGGAAATAACCTTCCATTAAGGAATTGGACAGCGGCCATTGTGAATGGCACTGTGGACGTTTGAGATCTCCAGCTCGAACACTGACACATCCTCATCCTACTTATGCTCAGATGAGAACAATATCTGTGTGAATAGTCTCATTTATGTTGTTCTGTTTCCTATTTAATCAATAAAACAATACCAGTGCTTAGCAAGACCAGACATGTATAAGTCGTGAATTACACCTTATTCTATATCAAGGCAGGCAAAAGAAAAAGTGAGAAAAGTGAGCAGACAGAAGAAGGATTAACTGGCTCCGGCTTTAAGTGGGAGTACATCATCTCTGCGGTTAATCTTGTGTGGAAAGAATTATGTAACTCTGTAATAAGGAGAAAAACTGAGGATGAGAGTAAGATGATGGGACAAACATTTTACATTTTCACTGACAGATTCCCAGCATGTTACTACAATCTGTCCTCAGACTAGTGTCCTCACAGCAGCACCATTCCAGCATCACCCACTCCAAGCTCAGTGACCTGAATAGAGAGCACATGAATGTCAGCACAGCCCAGCCAATCAGCTACCAGGGAAAACGCTTAACATGCATGCCTTATTATCAGGAAAAGAGTTGGGAATGTGTGTCATTGCTATTCTTAGTGTGAAATGCACCCAATGGATGTGCTGAATAATCATGCACCATTTGATTTAAAGCATAGCTTCACATAGTTGAAGAGAATCAAAGCTGTAGGAAGCTATAAGAGCTGTGCACCATGTCGCACAAAGGGAGAAAAAAACGATGAAAAGCAAGCAGAGTAGCTGCAACAGACAGTCTGAAACCACATGTTAGGGATGGAAAGTTGATCCAAGTCATGGGGTGAAGTTAAAAGATGTCTGGTGCTAGAAATAAAGACTTAAGGACATAGTGCTATTTAAATAAAAGGCTTTGCAGAGGTGACACAAAAAGACTTCTGTTGGGTTTGAGAAGCCAGAGGCTGCAAGCAAAGAAAAGAGGAGCTTCTTTAGCCCAGGAAAACACGAGGATTTCAGCGCGTCAGGTGCTGATAACAGCATGAGAGGGTAAACGCACTTGAGAACAGTTCCTCCCCTAGGCTCAGAAGCAACTCATCTGCTTCATAACACCTGAAAATGAGGTTGAAAAGTTGAAATACTTATCTTAGATCAGGCTGAGGGACAACACTGTGTGCTCAGCATAATGCTCCTCATTACAGGACACAGCCTGAGTAAGTTTAAAGAGCAAATAGGTGAAAAAAATCGTCTTTCATGCTAATAAGTGACAGTGACTACTGCTTCTGTTTATTGGTTGTTTGTGTCTTTAAGCGCCAGCCCCTTGCCCTGAAAATGTTAAACAAATTACAGCAACCATAATGCACTGAGGCCACCCTGGCTTTCTGTGGTCCGTACATGTTTGTGTCTGCTTCTTCTTCCTCTGGAGAGAGAACGACGTGCCTCTTTAGAACCTAATTTAGCATGCCTCATTCTGTGTTTCCATGCCAACCCCACTAGGTCAACCAATGAGAGGCTGTGAATGTGAAGGGGGAGGAGTTTAAAACATGATGGCCTTAATGAGAACAATCAAAGTACACATGCTAATAAGAGCAGCTATTATTACATAGTTTCAAAGCTGTAACATATAAGTACTTTGTAATGATTATTCTCTGACATCTTTGATTGTGTGGCACAAATTGTTAGGTAAAAATACTCTACTTAGTGTATATATATATATATATATATATATATATATATATATATATATATAGAGAGAGAGAGAGAGAGAGAGAGAGAGAGAGAGAGAGAGAGAGAGAGAGAGAGAGAGAGAGAGAGAGAGAGAGAGAGAGAGTATTTGCTCAGAACCTGATCTTTAGACAGAACTATGTGAACCAATTATGAAGAAAATAAAGATATAAGATTTAGTTTTCTTGGCCATACTTCAAATAAACTTGTATCCGATGACTTAGCTTAAAAAGGGCTAAAAGTAAGGGTGGTATTAAGCTCAATATCAGATTTATAAAAGATACTTGGTGAAACGTGGTTGCACTGCAGTGCCAATGTGCACTGTTCTGTTTGTGCTCTCAATGTGCTCTGTTTAATACAAAGACCACTCACCATTCACCCTCCAATTTCACTCGATCAGGATTTTTAGGCCATGAAACATGACTTTTAAGTGATCATAACATTTCACAAATATGATTCATAATCAAAGTGATTTATTCTTATTTTTATATTGAAACAGTACATAGGACAGCTTGTAAAAAATGCAACATAATATCCACTCAAATAACACTCTTCATTCACAAAATATAAAATATGAAACTTCAAATATGAACAAGTATGAAATTCGTATAAATGTGTCTTAGTTTTCTTTTTTCTTTTTTTTATTGTTTGGTCTTGAAACCTCTGTTTCATATAATCTGTTGATGAAGCATCAACACGATTGATATCATCCAGCACAGGCGCCACCACATTGCTACCATCATCAGCTCTGCAGCCTTATTTGCTCTCTAGATCAGCAGCTGGTGTTAAAGTGATCACTTTCATTAAGGACATTAAGGCAGATATATGGGTTTGTCAAATATTTTTAAGAAACTCCATAAAAATTAAAAGTTTAGGATGATAAACTTGGTCTTTAGCTTGAAACACACAAATACCCGCACACACACACACACATTTGGCTGCACATATTAAAGAATCTGGATCACTGATGTTGCTCTACTTCAGCGAGTGAGGACAGACCAGCCAGAGCATTACGTCATGTCAAAGCAACTACTGCACTGAGGACCTCTGCTGGTGAAAACGCATAATGACAGTCTTATGGAACATGTGGGTGACGCAGTACATGCAGCATCACTTCTGCACAACATGGCTTCATCGTATTAGACCGGAAGCCTCTGATGTACACAGAGGGGGCTTGCTTTAACACAGCACCATTGTGATTTGGAGACACTAAAGGGTGTTTATTTGCTAGCAATTACAAATTAACTACAAAATAACTACATAAAAAGTGCCTACAATCAGCTTTCCTTCATTAATTAGATTTGCATATGTGGAGAAAAGCAACAATTCTTTGGTTTGGAGCACTGATGATGGACATTCAGGCCTGTTTAAATCAGGCGGACAAGACCAGCTTGTGCTGACAGTCTAGCAGCAACAATGAATACACTAAAAGTGAAAAAATACTAAGTATATTTGAATATTTGAGACAATATAGACAAAATTAAAATGAAATGAGACCAGAAATATAGAAGGGACATACGACATTGTGACTCACAACATGCTGCATCCCAGTGCGATAGAGAGTGACACGAATGAAAGATAAATGTGGATCTGTCTTTGACATGAAAACAGTCTAACAGAAATAGAGAAAACAGGTAAATAGAAGAGGGAAGAGGAAGAAAACTTCAACTCTAGCTTGAATATGTTTTATAAGAGGCTGATAAAGAATCCTATGATGTACCACAGAAGAAGTGCAGCTTGCATCGGGTGTCTGATCACTTAGAAGCTTCCCTGATTAATTTTTCATAGACAAAACAACATGCAGAGCAAAATGTTTCATAAGGATGAAAAAGCAGGAACATTTAAGATCAATTCAATGCAAGATTTAAGGTTGCTTTAGCCACTCAAGCCACATAAAAAATACAAAATTAACTTAATAGCTTATTATGAAATGATATAGCAGTTATTTTTCTGTTATAGTTTTACATGAAAATCATATAAAGTGTGATTCTGAGCACAAGATGCCCCCACAGGCTACAAAAACCTGAAGTGTAAACAGAAGTTTGTCTGTTGACCGGATGGTCATTCGTCTCAGCTCTGCATGACACTTTTCCCTGTTACCTTTAACAAGCAGAGCTCTGCTCATCCTCTCATGTGACACATTTTCCCAAAGATCTTCTGATAATCTTTTGAGATCAGTTACACCATGAAATGCATGTGTCCTTCAGCACCTGTTACTATGACATCCATCCAGATACGCATGGCCTCAGGCGTCGGAGCGACCATGTAGTACACTCGGTCGTGGGTCTTCACACTGAAGGTCAGGGAGGGGTTTGGGCTCT
Source organism: Labroides dimidiatus (assembly GCA_030710495.1). Classification (NCBI taxonomy): domain Eukaryota; kingdom Metazoa; phylum Chordata; class Actinopteri; order Labriformes; family Labridae; genus Labroides; species Labroides dimidiatus. The sequence goes on from CM061159.1 coordinate 16,668,984, forward strand.
TGGGTGCCACAGTGAATGAAATTTAGAGAAGAAAGGATGTAAGAGAAGAGATGTGAAAAAATGCCCACATTCAACAGAAGTGAAGTTGACTCTGCCACATGCTAACAATCAGACAAACACACATTAACATGCACATCAAGAGACTTACCTTGTGTGCATTCTTCAAATGGTCATAGTACACCTCCTCTATGGCTTGGAAATAAATGACTCCTTTCATCTTAGTCTCATGTTTGTCTGCAGCAAAGAATATAAACATCACTTTTTATGCTTTGACCAATCTGAGGTTAAAGCTTCTTCCCAGCACTAAAAGTATCCCTGTGCCGCTTTGTTAAAGTGACAGAAACTTAAGACGTACTTACCAGCATAGTAGGTGAGCGTTCTGCGATTCTGGTCAAACACAAACCAGCGTTTCTTCCAGGTTTTGATCTTGCCTCCCATTTTAACCAGGAATCCCCGACAGGTTTTATCTGTGATGGCCAAATGGAAGCAGGCATCTGGGCTGTGTCCCGCTGCCTCAATGTGGCCATGAAGATCAAAGTCATCTTTCCTTACAGGGAGGTAACGAGTCAGCAGTCGGGACTGCAGAAAAAGTACAAAACAGACGTAAACATTTAACTTCTCTTTGTTTCAAGTATCAACATGAAGAAAACTGAATAAAAAACAGCTTTCAGATTCTCTACCTGAGATCTTTGTTTCTCCCTGAGCTTCACCTCTCTCTCCACAAGTCTCTGTCTCCTGCTCGTCTCCTCCTGCAGACGTTTCTCCAGCTCCTCTCTTCTTCTTCTCTCTTCTTCCAGCGCCTGCCTGCGCATCTCCATCTCACGCTCCTGCAGACGACACTTCATGTCATCCACAAAACAAACAAACAAACATCCAGGTACACAGTGGGTTTTGTTTGGGTTGTTACATTACCCGATGTTCGAGCAGTCTCAGCTTGTCTGCCTGGGCCTCACGAAGCAATCGCTCCATTTCCTCAATCTTCATCATGTTAGACATACTGGCACTGAGGGGGAAGAGAAACTCAAGATGTAAACCGTAAAACAAGCAGGGTTTACAGAGCGCTCACCCCTGTTCTGTACAACCTGTGTGAAACCCTGACTCCAAAAAGATGGTACGCTGCTTAAAACAAATGTCAATAAACGGAAATTGATGGTTTGCTAATTATTCAAAGCCTATTCTTAACTGAAAATTAGTTGAATGAATTTATGAAAGACAACATGTCAAATATTGAAACAGAAAAACTAGTTATTTTATGAAAAAATATACACTCATTTAAATTTGATGCAATCAGCATGTTTCAAAAACGATTGGACAGAGACAACGAAACATTCAATCCTCTCAACTAATATTGCCCATTTATAACAGGTTAGAAACATGACTGGGTAAATGAATTCTATTAATTCATTTTAATTTTTATTTATTTTTGGGGGGGCACAAAAAAAAGTAAAAGGCTTGAATGATTTCAGTTTACTTGTAAAGAGTCAAGATTACATCAGATGTTTATTTTTTATATGATTGAGGGGAAAGAAATCTCTTTAATCAGGACAATGAAACAAATTAAGAAGGTTTTGGAGCAACAAACGCTGCCATCCAGAAAAAGCCTTTTTAGGGCAGAACTTGCACATTTTAGATGCCAAATCACTGAATTTATCAGCATTTATTACAACATCATGGCTCAGTAGCAGAAGTGCTCAATGGCCTGCCTACATAGAAAACCTTTGGCACATCATCTATCAAAAATACAACAAACGAGGTCCTGAACTAGTGAGCAGCTGAAATTCTGTATCAGGTGAGAATACTGAAACTTTTAATTTTGGAAGCTGGTCTCATCATTTTCCAAACATTGCTAAAAGTGTTAAAAGAAGAGGTGATGAAACACATGGTTAACATCCCCCATAAAACCTTTTTTTTTGAAACTTCAAATGAGCATAAAGTTTTTTCAGTTTATAAATGATTTCTGCTAAATTTTCAATCGAAAACGGTAAAAGTGATTTTCAAACTGTCACAATTTTTTCTTACCTTCATTCTACAAAGCGGCCCTTCTTTGTTTAACTGTGTTTGTATTACAAGATGAATATTCATACAAAAACTAACAAACTTTAATAAAAGCTGTAATTAGCTCAAAACAAATCTAAATGTTTTCAGTTTTCATGCTTCAGTTTGATTTTGCAGGAACAAAGAGACTTCTGGTGAGACTTCCTGGATGAAGATTATGTAAATACCCTTTAAACATGGGTGTATTTGTTAATAATAAAACAGCTTGATAGATATGTTGATGTTTATCTGACACAAGCACACTTTAAAAGGATTTCCTCGTTCTGACTGGTATTCAGATTATTTCGCCTGAGCATCTTCTGCAGGCTTTATCCTCCTTCCTGTATCTTGACTTTTTAAAGTACAGTTTCATCAGTATGCATCATGTTTCCTCTCTGACCTGGAGATGTTATCTGGGGAGCAGGCTGAGAAACTGGTCTCCAGGCTGTCAGAGCTGTCCACACTGACAGTGTCGGAGGCCTGGCTGTTGTCGGGGTACGAGAAGGAATCCAGGAACATGTTGGGCTCAGATACCATCCCTCTGCAAAAATCACTTCTTCTCTGCCTGTCCTCATTCACATGTGCATGGCTGTTACCTGCTGACAGAGGAAAACATGAAGGTTACAAACTGGAAATGCCCTGAGCCTGAATGATCATACCAAATAGGGTTGCAGCTTTTATCTATTTGAATAAATACTCAAACCACTGCATGACAAGCAATAAAATCCTTCCATTCAAATGCAGCAACATTCAACATCATGCTTTTCTTGACGTTTCATGACAAGATTTAATCTTCACACAGGCTTTCTAAAACCTTATTTTGCTTATCTAATCAGTTATGTACAGCTCACATACCACAGTGCTGCCATTACAGATGGACATACATGCATGTTACTTCTTTGAAAGTTATAGGCTTGGAAATCACAAATTCCGATCTAGTCTAAGGTCCAGTATCCCCGTGCAGACCAAGGTTATTATAGTTTTGCATTTTCTTTAGGTTTTATTTTTATTTCGTTTTGACTTTTTTTCAATTTCAGTTAAGTTTTTATTACTATTTAAAGCAGATTTTTAGCCCTAGTTTAGTTTTTTGGAAAATGCTCAGTCCTAGTTTCATGTTAGGTATTTAGCCTTTTTTGTATTATGGGGCAGTTTTCAGGTCTGAGATTAAAAAGATGCAAGAAAAAGCGCTGTGTAATAAAAATTCAAATCATCAACCCATTTTCAAAAACGAATTCACCGAAGACAGATTAACAGTCATTCATGAAAAACAATGAAATGATTCAGTCAGTGTTATTCTTATTATGTTCTCTATAAGTTTTTGTCTATTTTATTTAGTTTTGTAAACTGCACAGTTTAAGTTAGTGATTGTTTCATGTTAAAGTTTTGTTTTCATTTTTTATTTCAGTTAAAGGAAATGTAATTTCACCTCTTGTTTTCGTTATTTTGTTAGTTTTGGTAACTGTATAACTGTATAACCTCTGTACAGACATTCAGGATGGATGATGGGAGCAGCTGTGGCTCAGTGGTAGAGTCAGTCGTCTCTCAGTAAGACAGTTGGTAGCACAATCCCAGCTCTCCCACTCATATGCCAAAGTGTCCTTTGGCAAAACATTGAACCCCAAATTGCTCCCTGTGACATACTCAGCAGGAGTGGCAATTCCAGAGTCTGTTGGGGCCCCTTCAGGCAAAATCCACAGGGGCCACTCAACCAGCATCCACCACCATTATGTTGTTAGGACTTCTTTGCATCTAAATTTCATTTTAGCTTGATATATGCTCAGTGTGACATGGTTTAATTCGCTGTTGTTACAGGAAAAGCTATTGTCTTTGGCAGAGGCCATAGCTATTTCGGTAACATCACCAAAAATCCCACTGACTAGTTATTTAGTGTTAATATGTAACTACTTGCTTAATCAAGTTCTCTCAACCTGTTAAGCCAAAAGGTTGACTGATGTCCAGAGTCTGTTTTTGCTGGTGCACACACTTCCCTGTCACAGCCAGCAGAACTGGAGGTTGCTCTGCTAGCTAAGACAGCTAATGTTGCACGTCAAGGTGCAAATACCATAATGAAAAGCTAACAGAAGTTATGTTATCTAAGAGTCTTTTCTTAACAGACTGGAGTAGCAGCAGTGAGTACTTTTAACTGAGAAACTTTCACATCGGGGCATGGAGGCAACGCAGCAAGGTGATTGAGTTCTCCCCCTTAGGGAGACTCTCTGCTTTCATTACAAACTTTGCACATTTTGAGCCACAGCTGGGCTTTAATGTCAGGGCCCCCCTGCAGGCATGGGGCTCCAAGCAGTTTCCTGACTTGCCTGTTGACATCAGTATCAACAGGCTTCAATCAGTGAATGAATGTGGCATGAATGGGTGAATGTGACGTGTAGTACAGAAGCCCTTTGAGTGGTTGGAAACAAGTCTATTTACCAAGTCCAGTTTGCTTAGAATGGGTTGCAGCTGCTATTAACACCAAGTACTGTACTTTGCATGCCCCAGTTATTATGCTCAGTCCCTTCTGGCCCACACCGTCTCCAAATATGGAAAAGTGCTCCTCAAATATGACAAGCTGAGCTATGCACAGTCTTACACTATTTCCCACCCAGATTATTATAAATATATTTAAGACAGAGTAACATTAACTGACTAAATGGACAGATATATCATTTTGAGGTTATTTTCATGATCACTGTTAAATTTGAGTGACATATTTTTTTTAATATAAATTTAATTCTAGCTGCTTATGGCTGTTTGCACCAGTGTTTGTGAATTAGATGTGTTCTGCAGTGAAATTCATTGGCATAGACAGAAGGCCAATATTGCTCCAAATGAAAGCCTGAAAGAGCATAAAGTCACTATTAGTTTTAGAGAGTAGTTTGGAAAGTGTTTCAACCTTTGCACTCTCTTTTCTCTTGTGTGTACTGGTTCAGCATGCACTAAAGCACTGCAACCCTTTCTTGTGAATGTTTTTGTAACACTTCAACTCACTGTATCGCCTCCTCTCCCATGCCACAGATTCCAACATCACCAGCAGTGTTTTCTGACCTTATTTTTGCATAACACCCGAGGTTTAATATGCTCATACTCAGTTCTCTAGAGATTTGATGCAGACGGGATGTGACAGTCTGTCACTCTGACTCACTCTTTGGCCGATGGCGGACGTTCAGGTCCCGTGGGGAGAAGCTGAAGCCTGGTGGGATCACACTACCACAACTGGAGCTCTGTGACAGAGGTAGGTGGGCCTGTGGAGGGAACGTAAGTACACATCATGTTCAAGTCAAGAATCTTTAAGCATCACAAAACGGCAAAACGTCTCGCAGTGCCAGAGGATTTAGTCAGCTGGGCAGGCCTGAGTGAAACTGAGCATTCCTGTCTGGGTGGATCACTCTCTGGGGATGAAAAGTTCTAGATAGAAGTAATGAGAGTACTGAAATCCCCTCCTCTGCTTTCCAGAGTCAGACAGACCACAGTGTTTAGAAAGTGGCTTTCACAACTTTACCACTTGGGCAACATTTTTCTTCACATTTCCTAATTTTTCAAGCTTGAAAATCTGGGTGATCATTTTTGCACTGTATTATCTCAATAATGCTATAAAAAGGTCCTATGAGCCGATAATGACACACTATCACTTTAAATCTTGAATGCCTGATAATGTTAATATGTATGACCTTTGGAGAGAGCGTACGTCCAAGGGATCTGCCATAAGAGTTGAGGATCTGCTGGCTCCTCTTATGTGACAGGCTGTCACTCGGGTGGGAAGAGCTTTCTTTGCTTCCGCTGCTTCTCCTCCTTTCTTTTAGAGAGTGCAAGTGCTAAAGCAAAGGAACCACAGAGGACAGAAAAGGATAAAAATAACAGGACAAAGTCATTGTGGTATTCTCTGCTAAAAGACATGGGAGCGCTCTGCCGGTGGAAATATAAAACATTATTATGACAGTGACTGAATCCTACCTCTGTGACGACCACAGGGTTGTTAGTAAAGCTCTGCCCCTCAGACAGCTCTGCATACTTTCCTTCCAATGACACCAGCTTCTCTCTTTCCTGCAGGCATCAAGGCAGGATTTTGAAATAAAAATAAAATTACACATTTACAACATCAACTTGAAGAGACCTCTCATACCTTCTGAAGCATGAC